>LQRL01031550.1:0-10052 GCA_001703475.1 Hydroides elegans
ATATATGACTAAATCATTAACACCAAGCGGTGGCACAATCCACGTCTTGCAAAGCAAGCCGTGGCTAAAAAAAGACGCACCATAGCACTTCCGCGACTTACAAATAACAATGGTCTATGTAATTTTGTTCCCTATTCAACCTTATTAATACAATGCTTGGATGAAATCCACCATCTGCTAACCTTGCAATATCGATCATTTCAAACGATTGCATGGTTAATGTAATATTACGCAACAAAAATCAGGCGCATTCGAATCTACGAAAAGCTAGGAAAATGAGTATGTGGAACGCATATCATGCAGCAGGGCATACCATACATCCCGAAAATGCATATTTTCAACCTTACTGGTGCCTCTACATTGGCCAGTCAGCGCTATTTCATTTAGAATTTGTTTATGGCAATACATTTATGAAAAGGTAATGGTGCTAGAAAAAAACCTTATTATCGACAACTCGTCGTGGATCACGTGACGTAAACAAACACACGGAATATTTTGTATTTTCGCTCACTTAACGTTGGTGGAAGCTAAGGGCAGTTATCCCGAAACTGTTTTCATTTTTTGAAGTGCTTATATAAGCACAATTGCTGACGTAAGCACACCCTGAAGAGTTGAAATCCTAAAGATTGGAATAAAAAAATCCGCATTCAAATCCGTCCACAATCTTTGGAGGAGTAGCGATTTTAGAAAAAGTTTACTAACTAAACAAATAAATAACGGCAAAGCGGTGGGACAAACCCCGGTTTGCTTCGCAAGCCGTGGCTAAAAAGGAACACCAAAAACACATTTTACAGCTGATTAATAAATTTTAAACAATTATTAAAGCTGCTTTCAGATGATAAAGTTATAATTCTTCCTGGATTTTCGACCGCTTCTTCTCTTGCTCTTCTGCATTCTCTTCCGACTTCACTACTGTATCCGCTTCCGTTTCCATATTTGAAGCATCTTGTGTGGTTTCCTCCTTTTCCTGTTGCGTTTCCCCTTCTTTTGCTTCGCCTCCTGTGGGAATATTCATTTTGTCACCATTCTCTTGCTGCTTGTGTTCATCTGGCTCTGCAGAAGTTGCCGCGATTTCTTTAGCCTCCCCTTTCTCATCGGCGATTGAACTTGCTTCTGTAGACTCATTGGTTCCTTTCTCACTGGATGTGGTTTTAGGAGCGTCCATTTTCTCTTGACTAAGGGTATCGGTTGCCTTTATGTCGGTATCTTCTGCTGTTTCCATAGCTTCAGTATCCGCAGATTTTGATTGGTCAGATTTTGTAATAGATCTTTTGATGTTTTCTGTAGTGTCAATATACTCCTTTTTGGCGGGAGTTTCTTGTTGGTTTGTATCCATTTCTTCTGCGGTTAGATCGTCATCGGATTTAACCTGTTGCAAAAGAAATACCACGGCAAATTAAGATAAGCTTTGTATAGAGCCCACGTTGTTAAATACACATAAACGTAACCCAAAATCAATAAAGGCCTAAATGTAAATTGTGTGATGTTCGGTTATGTGATATTCGGTTATGATTTTATTCACCTAAATGAGATACGAAGGCTCCACTTCTGTCATTTTTATTGATTATATTGTGATTGGGTTTTAATTAAATGATTTAATGCAATAGGTTGCCATTCAAGTTATGTCATTTTAGTCAAGTATTATTTATTTATTTTTTTGTTTTAAATAAATTAATTTTCATTATTTTTTGGATATCAATTGAATAAATTGCTCTTATTACTTAACGATTGAAAAAAAATAGTCATTGCACATCTTATGAGGAGCAACAATTGTAGCATCTCTTATTAAATCGATTCCTGAGCTAGCATCGATTGTAGTAAGTAATGATCCTTTAAATTGTGATTTAGCCTTGAAATTTCATCTCATTAAACTAATTCAATTGTTATTATTTACAAACGCATACGCATTTATTATAATGGTAAAAATATATTTGCTGAACACAACACGTCAATTACAACATATATTGAACCAAAGTGAGTGATAGGAAAAGGCTTTAACATAGTGAACTATTTTATAAAAGTTTTGCATCCGTGAATTTACCGACCTATTTTTTCTTCTGGTTGCAAAATCGAAAATAAATTCGAGAGTTTTGACATGAAATGGAAATTAAAAGTATTTTTTTAGCCATCAGTATTAATTTCTTATAAACTAAGGTGGTCCGCATGTAAATACGCATTTTAAAGTATACATATTTTAAGAGTGATGATGATAAATAAACACCGTTGATTAGTCTTTATATATTAAAGGTGAAACATATCGGTAGTAATACCTTTGTTATATGTTAAAGTATGCATAGACATTAGGGGTGTGACGGTTCGAACCGAAAACCGCGTACCGAGAAAAATTCACGGTTCGGTTCGAACCGAGAACCGAAGACCCAAAATCTCGGTTCGGTTCGGTTTTTTTCTTAAATGTAGATATTTATATTATTTTGAAATTTAACATAACAAATATACAGTTTTCTATTATTTACCTATTTTAAACACAAACTGAATAAAATAGAGCTATTTTACCAGGATATTTTAAAGTTTTGCACTTTACATGCGGTTTTATATTCTTTATCTTCATTCCGTTTCAATCTTCATAAGGCGATGTCAATTAATCGACAAACCTAAGGGAGATTAGTTGATAGGTCGGGGCAAGATTTTCGGTCCCGGGGCCCCGTGACTCAAACCCCGCCCCGTCGCAGGGCCCCGTCGATACCCCGTTTATTAATGTTACATCGGCCCATTGACCTAGTCCAATCGAACTGTACCTCTGAAACTATCTAGCATGTCAGTTTGCAGAAACCTTAAAACTTAACACTATTTTAAATTATATATATTTTACTTTTTTCGGTGATTTGATTGGGGGGGGGGAAGCCGCATTTTACCGACTGATATTGATATATATATACTGGAAAAAATCTTTGGAATTGCAGATACATCAAACCTCTTTTTAAAATTTGATTCCATTTGCGTGCCCAAAATGTGATGGTACAAAAGCTGACCATTCTCCATCGATAGAAACATGGGGGTAGTTGAACAATTTTATGAACCAACTTAGTAAGAACGATTGGAACCGAAAATTGTTTTGAAAATGGTTTTATTACTAAGTGGCAGTGGCTCTGATACTTTTTATTTTATTAACCCTTATTTTGATTTTCAAGAAGATTATTATTTATTGTAGCCTCTAGACCCTAACCGAGTATAGTGATTACTCACTGCATTAACCTTTCAACTTAACAAGCAAATGTGAAAAACATATATTTTTGTTAAATATTTGAATAATTTAGATCTATTTTAGCAAACTTTGTGTCGTAAAAAGTAAAGGTCATTAAGGACGATGGGGCCCCGGGGTCAAATTTCGCCCCAGGGTAGGACTTTCTTCGACGGGGCCCCGGGGTTTCGGGGCCCCGACCCATCCCTTAAAAATATATATGTATAATGGTATATGATAGATATCACAATATATATATATATATCATAATATATGTATATTCAATGTCATATTTTTTAACATGTAATATGAACGTGGGTTTATTTTTGCATAATTTAAATTGGTTGATATAACATGTGTCAATTAGCAAACAAATAATATGCAATTAATAGTTTACATGAGTTGAACCTTAACTCGTTTATGAAAAGGGTGTCATTTATTCAAATAGTCAATATAAAGGCCTTTATAAAAAAAAACGAAAAAAAAAACAACCGAACCGAGGGTTTTTGCTGTACCGAACCGAACCGAACCGAAGGACTGGCGAACCGTCACACCTCTAATAGAAATTAGCGAAGCCGTACTGTCAAAACGATTATTCTGGTATCACTTGTTAACTAGAAGCCCATAAATACAAATTAAAATCTCTTAAACCCGTAGAATCTAGCATTTTTAACATAAGATGCATATTTCATATGTGTGCAATGGTTACAAAAGAATCAATTTGAAAATATACATCATTACAATACTGCATATCACAACCAAGCGATATTGCAGGTTTGTGATATGTTCTGTTTAATTTTCCATAGGATAATTTACACTGTTATGGAATATGAGAAAGAACATACCTCTTTTGCAGGTTCTACACCAATAGTGTTTCTACCGGTGCGGTCCATTTGCTCGAAGAAGTTGAAAATAGATTCGTAGCTAGACCAAGATGTCCATTCATGTTTCGTGTGGCCTACAACACAAATGAGTTGTTAATGAAGTCATGTGCGATAAATATTTATCCCCCATTCACATAAACATGTATTCTGAAAATGAATACATATCAAGTACTTTTTTTCGTGGTAGATATTCTAAAAATTGTAATATATATGTATACAATATTATTTATTTATTCAACTTGACTTAACACTATGTCAGAAAATAACATCATTTATAACGATTTCCTTGGCTAACGACGTCTGCATCACATAATTACGCATTTTCATGGAAACTATCCGTAAGTCTAAACATTCATTCCATTTCAAACACGACATCTTTCATTCACCATTTTCATTTCTGAGAGAATGTAAAACATCCCATGATAATATTTTACATTAATTTATTTATAACATTATTTACCCGCTGAAACTCTACGCGAATCACCAGGGTAGGAGCGGAGGGGAGTATCAATCGGTTTGTCACTTGCACACCAGTTTATGGCTACCTTTAAACAAACATTATTATACATGTACATATATATTTGGATGCATCACTTTGAAGATACCTCGCAGCGCGCAGCAATCCGATAATGATTAAGGACCAAGTCATAGAAAAGGGCAAGTCGGGAAGAATGATAGATAGGTATATAGATAGATAGATAGATAGATAGATAGATAGATAGATAGATAGATAGATAGATAGATAGATAGATAGATAAATAGATAGATAGATAGATAGATTGATAGATAGATAGATAGATAGATAGATAGATAGATAGATAGATAGATAGATAGATAGATAGATAGATAGATAGATAGAGAGAGATCGATAGAGAGAGAGAGAGAGAGAGAGAGAGAGAGAGAGAGAGAGAGAGGCAGAGAGCGATGAAAGAAATATCCATAAATATCCATAAATCCAATCATAAATCCAATCATAATATCTTTTCCTATGGTCATATGTCTTACGGAAATAAAATAATGAAGATCGCGTACATATTCAAAGTGCTGAGCGATGTCACGCTTGACGCTGTGCAGCGACATGCTGTGCACTGAGTCGGTGAAAGCGATGGCGAAGACACGCTTTAGGAAGTCATCGCGGAATGATTTCGCCTAAAAAAAAACAGACATTTAATCATATTAAGATATACTTAAAGTTATTATCGCTTCCTGGCCTGGGAAACTAATTACTAACATCAAAGCACTAAAAAATGAAGTCTTCACCAGGGTTCGTCCGAGGGCGCGTTTTTGCGTTATTTTTCACACCAAAATCCTCAAAAACGCACAAAAATCAAGGGCGCGCGTTTGAAAAACGCATGTCGGCAAGAAAAAACGCAAGTAAATTATGAGCACGCGTTTTTACCTTTTGAATTTATAAATATAATAAACCATTGGTGCGCCCGATGTGCTCATATTGTAAGGAAAACAATGCTCTAGATTGCATATTTTCTATTAAATATCCCTTAAAAATCGCTCGCGCCTTCGGCGCTCGAATTAAAAAAATAACTTAGTCAGTCGGAGCCTATGATAGGCAATTTCGGGCTATCGTGTATCACTATTTAAATCCGACCAAAACCTGGGCGCAGTTTTAATGTAACACACCCGAGAGTACAACGTTTTTGAGTGCCAAATGCATAAGTTTTTTTTTATATCTGAAGACCACCTGTATCTTTTATCATTGTTTCCTCGTATTCAATCAAGTGTTTTAATGATTTCATAATATACATAAATCAAGAAACACAATTTTTGAAGGATTTTCGAAACACTAATTGCCTTTTCGTAGATTGATAATTTCCGAAAAATACAACAAATGTGCTCTATAGGCTAAATAATGGTATGTATTTCAAATGAGTGTTTTTTCGAGTGCTATATAAAATTAAAACGAAAAAAAGGTAGTTTTGAAAAACCATATAAAACGCGCTCTCTACACAAAAAAACGCATCAAAATGGAGGGTGCGCGTTTTAAACGCGTCGCCGAGCCGCCCTAGACCGAACCCTGCTTCACTGAACGTTTTTGTTACCCAGGTATAGGATATGGCTTTACGAGAATTTTCTCATAAATAATTATATTTGTAACAAAAACAGATGTAATCAATTTTATCCTAAAAGTTGGTATTTCCAATAACATATGACCAAATCGTTGAACATAACTTCGAATAATTCGAAGGAAATGTACAGTAGAACCTCGTTAACTCGAGCACGGTTAACTCGAAATACTCGTTAACTCGAGGTGAATTCGAAGTCCCATCTCATATATATTAGTCTAATAAAACACGGTTAACTCGAATTCACGGATCACTCGAGGTAAATCTGAAGTCCCGAGGACCTCGAGTTAACGAGGTTCTACTGTATTTGAAATCAAACATCAAAGCAGGCCTACATATGGACCCTAAACTGATAAATAGGCGCCAACTTTAAGGATATCTAATTACACCATAGATTAACAATTGTCATTTTAGAAAGATTATTTACCAGTGAAACTGTACAGACGCCACCGTAGCTGTGAGCGACAATCGCTATTTTCTTTGCCTTGGTCTTCTTGATGATATTGGTCCACACATAGTTTGAATGGTCTTCTGGAGATCCGTTTTTCTATAGTTAATGAATAGGAAATATAGCTTTAAATATTTTTCAAGACAATGAATGCAAATATGATATATTTGATCTATAAATTTAAAAAATGCCTGAATTGAGGTAAAGTTAGCATCTAATAATTAGAAATTATAACTATAAATATATCATGATAAAACTTACAGGTATCTTCTTTTTCTTGCCCCCTTTGCCTGTCACCGAGTTGAGGTTGGTGTTTAAAACCACAACGGCATATCCTTCCGCCTGGGCTCGATTGATAAAAGGCAGTTGTGTGCCGTGGTCAAGTGAATTGTTGATTATAAGTCTGTCAAAATATGGAAAAAAAAACATTGATTATCAAGTGACGGGTGTATATATTATCAACATGTAAATATGTATTATGCTAAAATATTTATATAAGGAAAATGATATATTAAGCTTTTTATTCATCATGTCACCAGTGATTCGATTTGGCTGTTGCGAACTTCCTTTTATTTTTTTTAAATGGCTAGTTACTATTTCATTTCGAATAAAACCCATTTTTAATTGATTTTTAATCAACTAAATCAAATTTTACTTTCTTGTCCATTGCCCAGCCCTGACCACACCGCTTCCATGAATAAGAACCATGAGCTTGTTTGGGTTTGTCATAACGTCATCCGAAACAAATATGAAACTTCTCGGGTCGCCCGCTTTAGTTCCTTCCTACAAAATAACGTAGATCAATTCATGCATTACACACATTTAAAAAAAAAAACAACAAAAAACTACATGCACTTTTTTTGTGTACACGGTGAAACTCCATGAAATAAAACTTAACTAATATTATATCATAACAAAACAGCAAAATAAATGGAGCGAAAAACTTACAGGAACATATTTCTTCTTTAGTCCGCCTCGTTCTTCTAAGATTTTATAAACTTCCTCTTCCACCACCTTAAACAAATACCAAATAGAGTCATGGGGAAACTTATCAATTAAAAGTTATTAAGCGAGCGGTGTACAGAAAATTAATGCAGAAAAAAACTTTGTTCAGTGATTTTAGCCGAATCAAATCGATATTGATATTTATATTGGTACATCTGTACATTTTATATACAATATAACTATACTCCAACACATTAATAGATATTGCGATTTGTTCAACCATATTTTTTCCCTGTAACGTATAAAAATAATGTGTTGACTGACCTCTCCTATTGCTTCATATCGTTTCTGATTAAAGTAATCATCTTCACTGAACATGAAATTGAAGGGCCCGCCTGTGTTAATGTCTTTTAAAATGCCCTCTACAAAGGAAACAAATTATATAATTTTTAGGAACATTTCTACTTATGTCAACTATTAAGTTTCTTCTCTTTTTCATAAATAAATATCCAAAATATTTTTTGTCCAAAAAAAACATTCAATTTTCTTAATGCTTTCACATGATTTTATTTGTTTAACATTCTTGCATTCTCATATTGAAACTTTGTAAAAGTTGGGTCTGCACAAAATCAGATATTTTCGTGATTTCAATATTACCTTTATAAGCTTCCTGGATAACTTTTGCAAACCCTAACACAAACATTGCTCAACACAACATTCAAAGGACAAAAACTCGAAAAAAAAAATCAATTATAATACTGTAGTCTTATGCAATCATACCAGTACAGCATTTTAAACATGGATCTTATTTAACGGGACACTTTAAGTAAAGAGTAAAAGTCAAGCAATCAAACCTTACCTTCGTTAAAGGCATAACCGAAACCTTCTAGAGTGGTTGGCCAGTCAATGCTACTTTCTCTTTGTCTTGGTTTGTTATCAGACTTACGCATGGCTTCTGATTCTGCTTTAGTTAGCTCTTTGTAGAAACAAAAATAAACTAGAAGGTCAGTGACCTTGGATCCCCCGTGAACTTCAACAATTCGTGGATGCAGGATGGTCAGCTTTTACTATAATTAACTTTGGAAATAACGAACTATTTTGCGAATAAACAAGATCATGTGATGAAAGAAAAACAGAGTAAGATCTTGCATCATCACTTACTTCTTTCTGAAGACATCTCTAGGACTCACGAGACCAGTTGGAAAAACGAGGCCAGCGAAACAAATATATAGTTTAACTAACATTGCAAATATGTTTATATAAGCACGATTACTTTTGTAAGCCATTTCAAATTATTTCCTGATTAATATGCTGATATCAGCATGATTGCTTATAAATATGCTTATATAAGCATACTTGCTTATAAAATAACACGCAAAATGTTTTTGGAGGGCAGCTGACGAGGCAAGTGAGGAAAAAATATAATTTCACTTATCTAAAAAATAATAAGCTTATATAAGCATGTTTGCTTATATAAGCAATATATAAGAACATACCACCTTAAGTACATACCAGCTTATATAAGTACATACCACGTACTTAAATGATAATATCTTATATTATCACCCACATTTCCTCATCTGAATATGAACTTTTTGCTTCTTTTTAAAGTGCTCCGAAATCGACAAGTTTCAACCGATCGAGATGACACCATGACGAGGCACGACTTCAGGCCCTGGTTTATATGTGTATTAAATTTAAAATCTCTGACTCAATTCCTTCATACCACACTCGCGTGCACAACGTACCAAACATCGGGTGAAAATATTAAAATCGACAATTTTCAAAGTGTTCCAGAATCGACAATTTTCAACCGATCAAGATTAAACCTTGACGAGGCACGTCTTCAGACCTCGATTTATACGATAATTAAATTTGAAATGTCTAGCTTAATAGATTCAGACCAAACTCGGGTGCACACAGTGCTTGGCATCTGAGAATTTGTTTAAAATTGACACATTTTAAAGTGCTCAAGATCTCGACAATTTTCAACCGATCGAGATAAAACCTTGACGAGGCACGACTTCAGACCTTGGTTTATATGTGTATAAAATTTGAAAGCTCTAGCTTAATTGCTTCAGACCAAACTCGCCTGCACAAAGTGCTTGGCATCTGAAAAAAAAGTTTAAAATTGACAATTTTCAAAGTGCTCCAGAATCGACAATTTGTAACCGATCGAGAAAAAACCTTGACGAGGCACGACTTCAGACCTTGGTGTATATGTGTATAAAATTTGAAACCTCTAGCTCAACTCCTTCATACCCAACTCGCGTGCACAAAGTGCTTGGCATCTGAAAAAAAAAATAAAATCGACAATTTTCAAAGTGCTCCAGAATCGACAATTTTCAACCGATCGAGATAAAACCTTGACGAGGCACGACCTCAGACCTAGGTGTATACGTGTATAAAATTTGAAACCTCTAGCTCAACTCCTTCATACCAAACTCGCGTGCACAAAGTGCTTGGCATCTGAAAAAAAGTTTAAAATCGACAAT
>LQRL01031564.1:2586-13161 GCA_001703475.1 Hydroides elegans
CGCCAAGCAAATTCCATTCGATTTCTTAAAAATACGATTTTATCACTTGCTACGCATTTTTCTCCGTTTTTGTTTCGTTGTTGGTGGTTTAATTACTATAACAATTGTTTTGAAATAGGTTAGAAACCCACATGATGGTTATTAAGATTTCGAAGTGGAGCTTATCTTTTATCGCCCATTTCAAATGATTAAAAATTGTATCAAAACTATATGTACGCAAACTATTTAATGATTTCTGTATGGCTTAAGAAATTGGATAACGCAACGCATTATGATAAACAATATAAAATGATGCTAAAAATACCTTCACATCTTGCATATATTTGATAAATACATATGCGTGAAATTAATTGCGAAAAACTACATAACCACCACGTGGTAATTACCCACGCTCAACCGGAAGTAAATTTTAGCAGTAATAGGATTGGGCATGTGAGTTGTATAAAGGCACGGGGCCTGCGGCCCCGGGCCGATAATTTATATATATAATATCGAAATCACAAACCTACGTTTATAAGTGTTTTCAAAGAATTTTTAAATTTTGAGTCTCGGGAATTTTAGAATAAATGTTTCCTCTAAATGTTAATTTAGTTCACAGTCTAAGTTTAAAGGAACATGATTAATTTGCACGATTACAGATGTCAAAGTCTATCTGAAGAAAAAGTTTATCTTATCACTTTTATCAGGTCCACATGTGTCTAATTTCACTGAAACAGACACTAAATGTAATGTTAACTGTTCGTATATAACTTATGCAGACGACAAGAGAGATAATAAGGATAATAAAAACCAAGGTATGCATATCTTTTATTCCAAATTAAGCGAAATAACTTTAAAAGATTGATTTAATATTTACGATAGAATCTCATTTATATACTTTGAATAGAACAGATGTTAATATAAAGCCACTTTAAAAAATAATAATTATATTGTGGTTTGCTTTGTCTTAAGACATGAACAGGATGTAACTTTGCAAATTGTCAATGTCCAAACAAATCATTGAAAGATGAATAAAAAGATGTTTATGTTCATAAAAATAATTTTCAACAGGTTACACCGACGAATACGTGATTGGTGGGACCATTTGCTCACTTCTTTTTCTTGTAGCCTTGATACTTTCAATTTTATACATCTGCAAGAAAAGCAGACGATCTAATGAGATAGAGGATAGTACCAATACGTCCACAGAACACAATGATGGTAGGAATCGTAGGAATTGATCCCTTATAAATGCAAAACTGTTTTTATAAATAAAAACACTATATGTGTTTTATTCACTCATGTTGTTTCATAGCACTTTAATGTAATGAGAATTTCCTCAATACATCCAATTATATGATACGTGCTTGAAAGTTCTAAATACTGATAAGCACGACAAATGGTTATTTACACCATTGATAGGTTTTGCTATTGTTTCTGGATATATATATGCGATACTGTTTTGGTATACGGACCATTTTTTAATTTTATTGCCTTCTTAGCTGATATTTTATTCTTTGATACAGACAAGTCTACAATGAAAGACGGCATGGAAATGTTAAATGAGAACAGCTCATTTGAGCTTAAAGAATTGGATGGTTACTTACAGCCTCAACCGGCCTATGCAAATACAGTCGATGCAGAATACTCTGAGATCAAACTGTAGTGGCGCTCAAAGTAGATTACAGAGAACAATGACTTATAGTTAATCGTTAGATGTATTTATAAATTGCACCAAAATTATCCTGAAGTAGCCGCCTTACTTAAAATGTAAAGGAGTATCAACCTCATTTACGTTGTGTTGCATTGTGTCAATGATTCACTATTCACAACATTTTCGAAATAGAGGTTTGAAAAAGAGGTTTGCGATTTTCGTTAGTATAATAAATAACGATACATTAATAGTTCTTACCTCTATAGATATATCTAACTGATTCTTTGTACTTTTGTATTTTGTGTATGTATTATTCTAAAAAAAATGTTTCACGCTATACAGTTTAAAGTTCTTGTTCAAAGCTTGTTAAAATACTTCCAGCTTAGAAAATTGACATAAGGGTAATTTTTTGTTTTTCGAAATAAAATAAATATTGAATAAGTCAACAAAATAGTAAAAACGGATATATTGATATTGAATCTGAAGCACAATCCATACAATATCAACATATCAACAAATATGAAAGTAGCTATTGTGTGGCGTATAGGCTGCTGCGAATTTATTATTATTCTAATATTTTTCTTTGAACTGGTTTGAATAATCAATCACATTTAACGATGTTGCTTTGGTATCAATTTATAACAAGATGTTTTTTTTCGATTGGACCTCGTTATCTTCAGTATTTGAAAAGAAAAAATACCATTACCCTTAGCTCTATTTACCTGTTCTTATGTTTGCAATTCATATGAACCATATGCTCAATTCCTGGACAACAATAAATACTGGAATTGATCTTGCACATTGGGAAGGTTCTTCCGGAATATACTATCGAGACTGTGTAATTGATGGCGCACACAAAAATATGAGTAGATATTGTGAAGCTATAATAAATTAACTTGCATAACTTGCATTTTGGACAGTGGTATACATTTAAAGAATAACATCAAACTATTTTAGCCACAAAAAAATGCTTGTCACTGTTATGTGTGCATTGCAAACAACGTAATTTACAACCACCAAAAAGAACAGTTTTATGTTACATCTAATCAAATTATGATCGTATACACAATAAAATATAATGATATGAAAAAAAACGAATCAAATACATAAGCCCCTCAAAGAGTTTAACATTGATTAACAAATCTACCACCAAATGTTTTTAAAATGAATAGTACAAACAAAAATGAAAACAAAACTTTAAAAAGTAAAACACGATTCTATTTCATGTAGATTCAATACTTTCAATATACACCTACACAAACCCTAATTCTATGACTAATTCACTCTTTTAACTTCTTACTCTTTGAACTTCAAGAACTGTGTCGCATCGTGACTTTGGAATGAATGGCTTTAAACTTCCTCATTTAATATTCATAATTCTTATATATTACTATTATGTTATCGTAAATATTATAATTTATTACAATAAAACTGGGACGACAACAATATGTGTATTTCTAAAATGTTATTTGTACTTTTATTGTTCAATATTGGAATATCACTGGCATACGGATTAGGCAGTAAGTACAAGAACATAATTCATATGTTCATTCTATGAAAACATTTTGCTATCGCGTTATTTAGGGAATGAGAATTACAGCTTATTCTGAAGTTTAAATGTGTGATTGTTTTAAAAAGTACAAACATATCATTATAGTTATATCATACTAAAAGTATAAGCATAATCGTTCACCTGTATGAGATAAAATGTTCATAATTGTCTAACATTATCTTATGAGGTCAAGGGTATGCTAATTGAAAATCAAATACAATAAAGCTTATGAGTATTTTGTGTCAAGTGACACAGAAAGTCAAACGAAATCTTAATAATTGGTAATTGGTAGTAATTTTAAAATTATCGTACTTTTTTTAAGGATGGGTGTCATGGGAAGGTAACGAGTATTTCATATCAAGCGGCACATCAAGTTCATCTGATGCTCGTTCATTCTGTAGGGAAAACAATGCGGATTTGGTCAGCATTCTCAGTCAAGATGAGAACCGATTTGTGGAATCTAAGACCAAGACAAGGTATGACAATGGATTTGATAACCTTAAATACAATGCCATATTTTGACTCCACTGTTAAGCATATAGATTCCTTAGTTTGTATTTCTGTTCAGTTTTACTAACTGATTTAAAAGTATTGTTTATTCATTTTTGTGTTTGTTTATATATAGGCTAAGTAAGTTGGTGTAACATATTTAGAAAATCAAAATACCTTAAATGGCATTAACATAATATTCCATATATAAAGGCGTTTTAAATGGTTGACTGTTTATTTATAGCCTAGGTTACGTGATTGGTTTCAAAGCTGAAGACTCATGCAGTACAATAAGTAACGCTTGCACAAACAGTTGGTATTGGAGAGATGACTCAGAAGTATCATACACTAAATGGGCTCCCACAATGCCAAATGGTTTCGGCAACCGATGTGCGGTTATATTCAATGGCCAATGGAATTCTATTGGATGCAGTGATGCAATATACCGCTTTATTTGCAAACGAGGTAACGTATTTTTACGCTATCATACATTGACCATGCTGCTTCTTTGCTAGGTATGATATATCAATTTATCATTCGCAAAATAAATATGAATTTGTGTTTAGCTCCAACTGCTCCTGTTATGTCTTATCATATATGAATGTATCGCTTTAGACTTAAATGAGTGCAGTGAACAACGATGTGAGAATAACGGTACATGTATAAACTATCCAGGAGGTTATAACTGTGACTGTATGGATGGCTGGACTGGTCGAAATTGCGACAGCGGTAAGCAAAACATTAAAAAAGAAGTATATAAAACACTCATACAAGATAGAGTTATACAGCCTTAAAGGACATTTGATTATTCGCAAAGTTCTTTACTACTTATCATTTTATTATTTCTTAATAATATGTAAAGCTATAGTTGTTCTTTTTCTTAAATTTGTTTTGTTAGACATAGATGAGTGCAATGAACAAAGATGTGAGAATAACGCAACTTGTATAAATCATCCAGTCAGTTATATCTGTAACTGTTTGAGCGGGTGGACAGGTCAAAATTGTGATAATTGTAAGTCGACCTTAAAACCACAATAAAGAATCAGTAAATATTGAAATGAAGATGTTAAGAGAAAACATATAAATGTATCAATGTGTCAATATTGGTATTAATTTTTATCCAGTTTAATTAACCCTTGATTCGTTTGCACTAAACGTGCATTTCATAATTACGTATCTTTATTTGAATCACTACAGATACAGATGCGTGCCGTGGAAATTGCTCAAACGAATTCAATGCAGATGTTCAAAAACACCAAGGCAGTCAGAATAATAAAGGTGTGTATGAATGACACCACGTGGAACAATTTTGAAAGTCTGCGAAACCACATTAGTTAATTCCATTAGTACAAAAACATATATCAACTCTTTTTTAGAACATCAAACATTTGTATCAACCTTTTAGAAACGACGTTGCTGTTCTTCCTTTTCATTTTGGAGATATTTAGATAATGAGCTCAACCAAATTGCCATATATAAAACAATTGATAGTATGTGACATGATTTCAGGAAATGTAAATCACTTTCCAAATAATCATCAGCACTATTTGTTCTCAAATCTTTAAGCTAGGTTGTATTTTATGAAGAAAAGCTAGTGGATTTCTCTTTGGGTACGACTGGAAGCATACCTAAAATATAATGCAATTAAACCATTTGGCTTATTTCATGCTCGTATTTGCAATCGAAATAAGCTATTGTTTTATTTCGTTAGTTTAATTACGTATTATAAAATAATATATATGTGTATGCATATATGTGTATAACTCATTAATTTACAGATAACATCGATCACTTTATTGGCATCGGAATTGCTTGTTTACTTTTATTTGTTGTGGCGATGAGCATTTCACTTATATGTGTCTTCAAGAAAAGGCGCATTGAAAACTCCAACGACAACCCTAAAATTGCATCAGAACACGATGAAAATGGTACGTCCTTTGAGAGTTTGAAAAACGCTTGCTGTGAAGACTTAGATTAAGAAATTCCTTTACATACAAGAAATGTTTATAATGAGTGTGATCCAGTTCTTCTATGTTTAATGTGTGGTAGCCAGTTTGATAGGTAGACATTATAAAACATATAATTAAATTCATACGCGACAAAATGATATTAGTTAAGATATTATATTTATAACAATAATTCAAGCTATAACATGCCTTAAGGATCATTCATTATTTTGAATGGCTATGCCTTAGATGTAAATAATGCTACAAATGTGTTTTGCTTAAACAGCTACTTTAAATAGAGTGTATTGCTATGTTTCCTTTTCCTTTTTGCAGACAAGTCTTCAGTAAAAGAAAAGTTCCCCTATGAATCAAACGAAGTGACTGGATATTTGCAACCGGCTCCATTTTATATCACAATGGATCACTCGGAATATTCTGAGATCAGAATGTAGATTTTGAGAAGGGCTTTATTCTGCCGAACATGATATATTTTGGGCTCGATACGAAAAATTGAACATATGGAACACCACCAGCGGTCTCCATTCAAAATGGAGTTTGGTTTTATGCATTTTTTTTGCAATAAAATGGCTTTCGCTGACAAATGTTGATCCATTTAAATGCAACAGTATTTACTGTGCATATTCCTCATAATTTATCATTTTATAGGCATTTCAGAAATTGATCGATAAAAGAAAATACGAAACAAAACCATTGCAAATATGGTTTTCAACATGTCGGTATAGTTGACCTTTATTTGCAAAGTTAAGTCCATTATAAATAGGGCCAATAATCAAACTAAAGTAGCTAAAACGATGTAAAGAGTATCTAGAGCAGGTAACCGATTCCATATCTTACATACAATAACTATCTATCATATCAATTTTTATGAACAACTTAAGTAATCTCTGAGATCCTTTTCATTCTTATTACACGCTTCTTTACCCGGTTACGGTTTGTTATCTTCCATAAATAATGGTGAATCACATGTTACGCTTTGAAAAAGAAAACGATCCCGTTTAGAAACCAGATATAATTGCAAGGGTTCTCGGTAAAGCGAGATTATGAAAAGATGTCGAATGCAAAGATAATCAATGAGTATTTATGATAATAGGATTTGGAACATTTGTGATTTTCAATGATAAATTCTGATTAGTTTTTTTAAACTTAAATACACTAATAGCTTTTCTCATTTGTTGCCGTGAGGTTGATCGCAAAAATGCGATGAAGCAGTTGTTTTTGTTCACATTGAATAAAATAAGCTTATATAGACATATTATTATTGTTTTTGAAAACAATATTCTGATTATTACTTTCTTCAGAAGTTCATTAACCTCATGCAAGCAAAATGTTTTATAGTCAAGTACAAATCACTAGAAAACTATAATATAACACTTTAACACTGTGATATATGATGTGTTTGATTGAAGTTGCTACAATAGAAGATAAAATGCTTCTTACTTTATGTAAATTCAAGCAGTTATTGATTATCATTGAGTGTTCTAGCCATCTTTGATGCAATCGATTAACCCAAATTATTAACTAACTATGCTTGATATTTTTTATTTAAGGTGTCATATCCTAAACTAGTTAAAAGCGGTTAATTCTAAAAATAAAGACACTTTCGATATATAATTTGACTTTTTTCTGATTACGAGTGTTTTCTAATGTAAACCTAGTTTGTTCAGTTGCGTTTATATTTTGTTTTGTCTAAAAGCAACAAACTTCTCAAGTTGATTCGCTTCTGAACATCTGTTCTTTATCTTTATTTACACCACTTTAACGGCGGTTTTGTACCTTACAAATTAATAAAGAGAATTTGTAGTTATTAATTAAAAGTTTCTGAATTGAAGGGTTCCGTGCTACATTGTATTTAAAATGAAAACGACGTTTTGAGGAAAAAGGCATTGAATGTTTTAAAAACTGGTCATTAAATAAGAATCAGCAAGTAGCCAAATAATCAAATAATTGTAATTACGATTATCAAGTACCAATTAGGTATATAACATAGATTAGTTATCATTTGGCACTTTGCCATACATTTTGGCGAAATATGTTGTAAACACATTGTTGCACGGAGCCCTTTAATTGTTATTTATTTGAAAATCGCAAGATAATGTTTGCAAAACAAAATTAGCTTTATTGGAAAGCCAAAGATACGTGATCAAGAGAGTCCTAATTTATATCAAGTGATTGCTCTGAAAGTGTTTAACGAAATCAATGCAAATCATGCAAAATGGTGTCTCACTTAATCTGATAAACAGGTCAACGAAATCGAAGTGCTTGAAAGTGATTAAATTGATATACTGATTATAAATCCATATCTTATGAATATATAAGTTTCATTCACTATCCATCTGTTCCTTAAGTCGTTACATAACACGTAATACTAACGGACATACGAATAACTTATATGAGCATATTCGCAGTTATACATCGAGGTTGAAGCTGTAGTATTAAAAATGCCTTGGGATTTTTTATTTAAACTCGCCTCGTGGATCTCTGGAATATCGCTAGTAGGGGCAAGTATTTTGTATTTTGATTTATTGAACTATCATGTACAATTTAATAATGGGTCATGCTAATATCGTGTTAAATTTGATAGTATCTGCCTTATTGTATCCATTATAAAAAATAAAAGTGAATTCAAATACATTTTTGCGCGCAATTAAATAAATATTATTAATGATGTTCCGTATAGGCTCGTAAAAAACTAAAGAGAGAGGAGGCCGGAACTCCTTATCAGGTTGGACCGTATGGAGAAGTGAGGAGATTTTCAGAGAGAAATAATGTAGAGGCAAATCATGTGCCTCCTATCTCCTCTTTACAAGGTAAGCGCTAGCAAATAAATATTTCCTTTTCCAATTTAGCCATATCTTTGGGCCTAGGAAATTCAAACGAATAGTAGAAACGTGGTTATGAGTCAACCATTAGGGATACATTAAAATCACGTGTTTATCCTCAAAAGCTAGAAAAACTCCCATCAGCCCATAATGATTTTTTACTATTTAAGGAACGCGCTTTGATGTCGGAAGAGACAACGGTTTAGCAATAGGAACACACTACACAACTCATCGAAATGCACTAACCACACGATTCAGGTTTTTGCGAGAAATAATAGGGCGTATTTTGCGTAGAGGGGATTTTGTGGAAGCACTGAAATTCGCTATTGTGTGCGATTACATTAAAGGAGGTATGGTTTGTTTACAGTAGGTATTAGTACAACTGATAGCATAAATGCATGCTAATATCGTCATTAAAGGAGGTGTGGTTTGTTTCAATATGTCTGATATATTTCGACTGTAGATTCAATATTAACAAAAGGTTCGAAATACGAGTAGCAGCAATTTAAAAAAAGTAGCTCGCAATGACCAAGCTTTCAATCCTTAAATAAAATGTTAACAATTTGTTTACAGGTATAAGTATGCAACTGAAAATATAAATGCAAGCTAATATCGTCATATATTCCAATATATCTTATTCGCAAGAACTTTCGGGTAGCATAGTAATTAAGAATACAGGACCACGACTAGATAAATGCTCTTATCTACTGTATATATGTTCTCTAATTTATTAAGGAGTATTGGCTGAATATTTTGACTCAATTTTGCAACTGATCCAGCAATACCGAACACTTACCGACAATGAAGGGAACCCATTCCTTACACAAGAACAGGTCTATTCACATATTAAGATTAATAATTATAATAATGATGTTTAGTGTCTAGCTAAGAGATGCTGGTTACATCCTTTCTATGGGTTACATCCTTTACATCCTTTCTGCAACGATCTATCGCTGCACAAGACTTGATTCTACTCTGATTTCTAATGAGAGATAGCTGTGTCTTGTTGGTTTTAAAAACAAACACTCAACCGATGGGAATATTTATTTTGCCTGGGCGTCGACTTTTTTGTGCCAAACATTCCGATGCCACATTGTGAATGGTTATTTAAGGGACGACCGGGAATTATGAATATAGTTGCGTTCAGTGAGTTGGTACACGCGGTTGACTACCAGCATATCGCAGATTAACGGCGGGGATCCGTTCCGTTATATTTTTTTAGTTTGTTTAGGCCGTTTGCCTATTTTCATAATACAGAAGTTCCATTTTAGTTCAATTTTAATAATATGTTCATTGTCAACATTATGTAATGATCTCGTTGGGCTGAAGATTTTTATTAACGTTGTTATATACCAAAATACACAAATGTGTTAAATATGGGAAACGTGTTGTTCTATCAAATCAAAATAAAATAACTTTGAAAAATCTGTAACCTCCCATTAGTATGACAATTCTGGGCTTATTGAACAAAACATATTCACTCACCCGTACAAAACGTGAGGAATAACCGTTTGGGACAATAAAGCTGAACAAAAACATTGTTCGATGCTACATGAGAAAACCTAAGATTGGGAAACCGCAGACATGCCACAGGAAATCCACTTGAGGTTTTGTAAAATCTACTTAAAACACAGTCCTAAGCTTGTATCAATATACAGCTGTGTTTGCGTATCACTTACCCGAATATCAATAGCATTGTAACTAAATCGGCTGTTCTGTTATATTAGGCTCATTGCCCTTTACACAACTATCAACTTATAGTTATGCCATTTTAGAGAATATGAATGGTCAAAAATATATATCTATATATTTCTATTGATGCTCCACGCCTGTATCTTGGTTGATGACTTTACTGCAAACCACTTATTAACAGGCAGATGAGCTTCAGGAATGGCTGGCCGGTCCACATGAATATCTCGGAAACGAAGCGCTTCCAGATGAACAACCTGATATAGATGGTGACGGAAATAGAGAAACTGATATAGATGGTGACGGAAATGGACAAACTGATACAAATGGTGACGGAAATGGCCAAACTGTTACAAATGGTGACGGAAATGGCCAAACTGATACAAATGGTGACGGAAATGGACAAGCTGATACAAATGGTGACGG
>LQRL01031576.1:777-16624 GCA_001703475.1 Hydroides elegans
TTAATAACGTGATAAATGTATTGCTGTTTTAATAATATTACGCAAAAAAAGCTGTTACAAACGAAATTGTATTCCATATTCGAATAAAAATGCTTATATCCTTAACAGTTTTCAACAATATGATAAGTATATTTGCTATTTAAAACAATTTCAAAAGTAAATCGTATATTGCTCAAAAAAAAAAAATGATGGTGACGCGCGATGTCCAACGGTATTATTCATTTTTATGCAACATATACTACATTATCTTATATTTTTAGGTGAAATTAATGAATTTTTTATAGTTTGAGATACTCAATCTTTATATTTCTGGTTTGAAGATAGTATCGCGAAAATAATGAGATAATTTAAATCATTGGGTTACTGTCAAAAAAAAAGCTCCCCATGGTCCGCCATTTTGTTGATTTTAGCCCATACTGTATAATGTCACATGATCACAAAGTATAATTTATGTCACATGATCAGTATAAAAATTGTGTTTTTTTAGAGAGATAAAAACGAAACAAAATAATGCGCAAAACATGCTTGTTGTATAATGCAAAGGGGAGCTCCGCTCCCCTTTGCGATTATATACATATATATATAAAAGTAGCATTGCCATTTTCCACCAAAATAGAAAGTTAAGCTTAGGATAATTGTAAGAGCAATTACACGTATGCTAGAGCGCAAAAGTTATATGGTTTGGAAAGGGTGAGGATAGAAAAATGAGACTACCCGTATTTTTTATACTATTCTTTGTATTTTAACAGGTATCTCTGGAATTTGCCCACCTTAATTTATGCGATCTTTTAGTTGGTTTAAGAACAATGTGATATTTATTCTGGGTTTTTATATTAATTAGCAGGTATTGAATATGTATCAGAAAGCGTTAAGTATTATGTGCAACTTTTGTGTGTTATATATCAAAACAAGCATGATATGGTTAAATGTATCTTCGTGCGTGATCAGTCTAAAATATTGTTGAGGTATTGGCCAATTGACGTAATACGTGTAGCACCTGGTTAAATGAAAACGGTCTGTTGCTCAGATATTCCATAAAACATTCATCTAATCCGTATGTTCCATAACTAAAGAAGATAATGAAGTGGTCATTATGTGATTGCAATCTTTTCCTGGCTCATTATAAGTTAATTGAAGGTCGTTGCTACATACAGAATGTTGAATTAATACTAATGATATGTTTCAAGCGAATTAAACGTGAAAAACATTTTTTTGTACAAAAACCCGGAAATTCCATATTTAGACTTTTAATCAAGGTTTAAAAACATTGTTAATAAATAATTATTATGAATTCGTAGTAGATTATACACATTAATGAGGATCGGACATTGGAATCATTGCAAATTGTCTAGACCTGTTCTTTATTAATTTTCATAATGGTTAGTATTTGAAAATACATAATATTTTTTCAGGCATCCAGATTACCGATGTCGATCATCATTGTAGGAGTTGGAGAAGCAGATTTTAAGGGTGAGACGTCTGTAATGAAGTTTTCTGAAAAAATATAGTGTTGCATTAACATTCAAAACCGTTTGATAATAACTTTCGCCACCTTACAAAAAGAAATCACTGATTACTTTAACAAAACTAATATAAAAATCACGTCTTGAATTAAATTTTAATGCTTGATGATGTAAGTTTTCACCACCAAATAATGCCAACCATGCATCCAAATGAATTTAATTGTTTAAAGAGAGCTTATACCCAAGTAAGAAGCTCACCTCGGTCCAACCTCACTATCCCTGCATACATATGTCATGAATCCATTTGTTTGCATCCATTACCTCCTTATGCCATTTTTGTCCGTCTTTTTTCAGCGATGGAAATCCTGGACGCGGACGACCGGCGGCTGATGCAAAACGGACAGGTGGCCGAGCGCGATATCGTGCAGGTATATGATGAAGAAAATAAATGTACCAATAAAATAAACAAATTGTTTCTAATGAGTATATAATTTTTGGTTAAAATGTAATGTTTGAACGTATTTTGTAAACTTACTTCCGATATACTTTCGATAATTTAGATCATTTCGGCCAAACATGATGATATTTTATTGATTATTAGGTTACCGATCTCTCACGTTTCCCTCCTCGATAACCAATGTTATATGTGTGCATAATGTACCTTGGATTTTCACGCCGTCAAATCGTCACTTTATCATAACTCATCAATAAAAGCAAACCAGATAATATGAACAATATAATCATAAACAAGATGTATTCAATAGACATATCAATATTTATCTAACAATATGTTTCCATCATTTTTCAGTTCGTGCCATTCCGCGAGTTCCTAGGCGGTCGCTACGGCAACGACCCACAATCGAGTCAGGCGCACCTCGCAAAGGAAGTGCTGGCCGAAGTACCCGATCAGATCACAGGATACATGAAGGCACATGGCATCAAACCCAAACAGGCCCCGCCAACCCCTGCTGGTCAAGGGGGCGGGGCGCCTGCTGGTGGTGCCCTCTGGTAGAGCATGAGGTGACATATCGTCTATCTATTTCGCGTAGAGACGATTAAGCATTTTAATCGACGTTTTCTTGGTATCGATTTGACAACTGTTGAGTATAAGAGTTAAAATTTGTTATCTAGGAATTTCGAAAAAGTGACTTTTCATCATTATGCGAAATAATGGACAATATGGATTGAAATTGGAAATTGGTGGCGAAGCAAGGGCATCGCATGTGGATTTTTGCTAATAGTGGTTCAGTCGTATAAAAAGGTTGTAGTATTGTAGTACCAAATTATGATTTTAATTTTTAAAACAAATGGCAACGATATAACAAAGATGATATGGTACGTTTGACTAACAATGTAATGTTAATGTTGTAATGTTTCCTCTCTCTTTGGGCGGGATTCGAAAAATTAAATGAGCTGATTAAAATGGATACTGTCCGGTTTTTAAATAATTTGACTTTGGGAAAATAAAATTTATTCGAGAGCTGTATTGTTGTTCTCACAAAATTTGTTCAGTAGAATAATATCAAGCATTGGTATTTTTAAAAAGGTCACATATGTGAGTCTAATATTGCTTTAATTATAAAGAAACTGATGTGTTTTGAGACATCTATCTTTCTTAATTTAGAATAGTCATCTTTTGTTCAATTAAGTAAGTACCTGGCATTTTCAAACAAAATATGCAGAAGTCTACTAAATTGTTTATTCAACAGCACTAAGTGTGTTCCAAAAATGTCATTTTATAAAAAAACATATTCAGAGTTTTCAGGAGTCAGCTGCTTTCATACCTTTGGAGGTTGATATCTCAGTAACTTTGACTTAAACACAGTTTAACCTACATCATCAAAACAACATTCCCCTTTGAATTGATACTGGATTCGCTGTGATTGAGTTGTTTTTGCGCATTTCGGATTAGAAATAGTTTGCATTAAATTATGTGGTATATAATCCAGCTGAGCAGAGCATAATAAACAAAACTTGCTATATTATATGTAAAAAGATTTAATTATTAAATCAAATTTTATTAAAATTTATTAACGATATGTTTATCTTCAAATTCTAAAGGTTATATTAAGTTGTGTTAAAGAAGTTTTATTTACAACCTACTATATGAACAGTGTCAAAAAGATAACAGGAGCGTGCGGGATATTGTACGTTGTTATAAAAACATTGTGTATCCAGGAATATATGTGTAATTTGTCGCTTATTTAATTTTTTTGATATCGTTTGTGAAGAAAGAGGGAAGAAGTTTAAAGGAAAGAAATAGTAGTATATTATGTGAATGCAAAACCATATAAGTGAAGTGCTGTGATATTACCTGAAATGTTGTCATAGAGAAGGATGAGTTTCATATGAGTTTAAAAGCGCATCGATTTGGATTAATAATCGTATTAAGAATCCATTGCTTACCTATAAATGTTTCATACATACATGTATATTCAAGAAAAGACTTGGTATCTACGAGCTTCAAACATAATTTGAAAAAAAAAACTTACTAGTCAACAAGATTGGAATGTTATGTTATGATATTGTTATTGGATTGTAGTTGCACTCGCCTTTTATAACACACAATATGGTTATCCATATCGTAAATAATCAAGGAACCATTTCTCAATTGTAAATATTTCAAAGTTGAATGTGTTCTTGAATCAAAGCTCAATGATTTTGAACGATCAAGTAAATTTCTTATCGTTAGATAGAGCTGTATTTCTTTTAATTATTTAGATATTGTTTTTTCTTGTTATTGTCGAGTTGTTTTATTTTATCTTCCCATATGTCTATTGGTCGACGGCAACATATTTCTACTTTATTGTTCTAATAAGACACTGACACATCAAACCATTTCCTTCCAATTCTTTGATATATATTGATATTATTATGGTATGCAAACATTTGGTTTAGTCCCGCAATCCATTTATTTTGATGGATCTTCTTCCAATTTGGGTATTATGTTATATTTACATTTTTTATAACGGAGTTATCAACAACAGTTATCAATTTGACCCGATCTGGTTTGGTTGTAATGTTCTATTTATTAAATTTTGTTATTCCTTAAATGAAATTAGATAAATAATTCATCAATATAGTTTCCAAGATATTTGAAGTCTTCTTTGCTTCCGTGAATTATTTAATTAAATAGAAGACTAGATTCTGAAGTGCTTCCTGAGAAAAAATAATAATGTCCTAACCATATTTTCTCTTTATTTTATGATTGCACAAAAATGAAAAATGGTTACCGGTACATTTGTAGCCTATATTTTTGTGCAATAAGAGGGCAATTATCCATTGCCGATTCAGAATATGCTAATTTAAAAATATGCAGTTTGTAATAACGGTATAATTAACACATTCTTTTAAACATTGAATTGTAATTTAATTGCTTTTTGTGTCAACTTAGTTATCACAGCATGCTTTAGAGATTTATTTTGTAATTTCTTATCACTGTTGCATTTCTATATTTGTATTGTTTCTTGACAAAATAATAAAACTGACATGTCAGCATTTGTTTTTATTTAGAGTTGTGTAAAATATAAATATCAAACCATAGCCATACTCAACACTGCATTAAGATTTCCTGAATCAACTTTTTAGTTTTTATAGATTTACAATGGAAAGTATCACATAGAAGTCTCAAAAAACTTATGTACATGTATATTAAAACACCTGCATTTGCTAGTTTTGGGCATATTGTAACGAGATCTTTTCTCTTTTTTTTTTCACAAATACACGTTCACCAAGATTCCTTCAGTTTTATCAATTACATTTCTACACTACTTAATGGTTTTACAGGAATATGCAACTGTTATGCCTTTGTTCATCAAATAATAAATTTAACTCATAAGCGATATATATTTCATGGTGGTTTTCATATTTTCCCATCGATCACGTATAGGTTATCGAATGGGCAGGAGTGCGGTCTGGGAAATACAAGAGCGTCGAGACGTAGTCGAGACGTTCTTGTATTTCCAGACCGCACGAGGGCCTATTCGATAACCGGCTTATTTCATTGTTCATTAGAAATTGAAATGTTTTCCCCTTTAATCCTTTTACCTGGATTGGAATAAAATGCAACCTCGACCATTCACTCCATTGTTTCACTTGTCACAAGTTAATTAAGTTGACAGTTTGTCGTTGAATGTCAACTCATTTTCTATTAATAATATATGACACTTTGTTCGTTTTATATTTTTATAAAACTGTATTTTACTCTGCCTTATATATTGGCCACTAGTTGCAAATATATAAATTGAGCGTCTAGACGCCTCTGTATGATCATATATTGCCATTGAAATTTCTAAAGAATCATGAAATAAATATTTATGCAAAAAAAATATTGTAAAGGTAGTCTAGAATCTATGATTAAGTAATGGCTTTAAAAATATATTGTATTTGGATATTTTTCAACGTACAACTTTATTTAATCCTTAACTAGACTTTTCACAAATTGCCACTCGAACAAGCCCCCTTATGGGCCATCGTATCGATTTATATAGCACAACTGCCGTGTTTTGCGCCATAAGACCATTATGTGCAGATCAGGCCACTCAATCACGTGTTCCTGTTTACACACCATGTGTGGCTGATAATAACATGTCAGTCTGCGAATAAGTCGTTTTTTTTACCATCCTTTATACATGTAGTTTACAATCTAAGATATGTTTTATATTTTCTTATAAAAATATATATTTTATACGCACCACTGGTTTCATATTGTAGGTTGCTGTTTTAATTATATAGAATGTGAAATAACTATAATTCGACTAAACTAACACATACATATCGATAGTCTCCGGATATAGATGTAAAATGTGGATATTGGATTTGCTACAAGTTTAAAACCGATAATCGCATTTAAAAGAAAGACGGACACTGCATGTACTAAGTCAAAATTTTAGCTCAAATTAAATGTTGACCGAAGACATACAAAATTAACATAGAGTTATTTGCGACTGCATATAAACTGAGTTGCTGATATCTACTAACCAAAATCATGAATGTCCTCAAATCGCTGGGCCATCCAGATGAGCTGCTGGCCCTCGTTAAATTCAAAACAGTCGGCTGCAAAGCATTGAAACCAGGAACAACGAAAGTAAGTGAAATTTATAAAAGAAGGCATATATGATATAGTTCATATGGGGAAGGGTTGGTTGTATAATCTGGAGGTGAAAATTGTACAAACACTTCAAATAATACAACGTTCGTCAGATAAATAATGTTATACATTTCGAACGACTTCGATCGCTAGTCGCTAGAAGTATAGCTGTCACTATGCACATAAAATGGTTTAGACAGATTGTAGTAATATGTACATGAATTCATACATGTATGTAGTTCGCAACATAGACGGCAAACCCATTTTCAATGCTAAAGATAAACAAATATTGAAAGTTGTTTCACCAATAAAATATTATTGTAAATACAATTATTTGTTAATTAGACTTTCTAGATATTCACATGTTTTCTTAGAATAAAAAAAAGATCTTCAAATAGTTCTTGCATTGTCTGTCTTACAAATGAAACTATTTCAAAAAGCATCGATTCTAAAGCAAAATAATGTTTGATATCATTTGATATAAATAAACAAAGTCAATGAATGGCAAAAGGGGAAAACAATTTCCTCCTGAAGGTACACCAAACATTTACAAATAAAATTATTTTTACGCTTAAGAAACACTTTTTTCCAATGATGATTGGCTTGTTCTTGCTCTTGATAATTGATTACGATGGACCGTAAGTGGCATTATGTAATATGTAAAAATAAATAATGAAAGACTTAACTTTTCATGTTTTGCAGAGCATTGACGACACACAGAAGCGGCGTTGCTATGAGTTACTGAATCTTACCAGCAGGAGCTTTGCCGCCGTCATTCAATCTTTGGATGATGAACTCAGGTGGTTGGGAGATAGAGAAATAGAAAGAGGGTTCTTTGAGTGGGTTAAGGTCGAGGAAATAAAGCGTAGGTTAAGAAAAGTAATGTAAAAAAATGCGTTAGAATGGGGCTACTTGGAGTTTAGGCAAATAATCACTTCACAAGTGAGATGTTTTATCACTGTGAAACCCCAGGTTAAGTACCATGTTACACTTATTTACATAAAATGTGTAATGAAATATTGCAAAGGTGACACACAAATTATGTTATATACGGGCACGTTATTGTTGTTGCAATTCCACAATCTAACATAATGCACATTTGAATTTTATATATACAGACACAAGTATTCAAATTTCATATCATCATCTATAAACTATGAATTATTATGATTTATTGTTATATTATATTGTTATATGTTCATGTCAACAGACATCCGGTGTGCATATTCTACTTGGTGCTACGCGCCTTGGACACAGTTGAAGATGACATGTCGCTTCCCGTTAAGAAGAAAATACCCATGCTCCAATCATTTCATCGCAACCTGCACGATCCCGAATGGCGGTTTATGGAGAGCACAGAGAATGACAAGATGGTGCTAGAGGAATTTCCTGTTGTATGTATACCTACATATGAAAATATGACATTGAGAAATATCCGCTGAGTTTATAATTCAAATATCTGCTTCGTATGGTATACGGGCTTTACTAAAATGTTAATTATTAATTCTAATATGTGAGAAATTTTGTGCTATTACGCAGTGTTTTGAATGCATTAAAGCTTGTATTTTTTCAGTATCCACTGCTCTATGATCTAATATATGCTTCATACCATAGCTTAGCATTATTTTATCAAGAGTTGTATTATTTCATTTTCAACCAGATATCCTCAGAGTTCAGAGGCTTAAAGCCTTGTTACCAAGAGGTCATCGAAGATATTACCCAGCGAATGGGCAACGGAATGTGCGAGTACTTGGAGAAGTGTCCCAACAGCTTAGCGGAATGGGATCAGGTAAAGACCATATCATAATCCAGTAAATCCTTATGTATAAATAAACACACATTTCTATATCATTTCTTGTTTTATTATAATTCTTGAAAGCGTTAAGTTTTAACTTTACTCCCCTTTACATAATTTGATCAAACAACCTGTAGAAGGTATAATGAATAAACAATTTAATTACCGCTTCCTCCGACACAATATTCCTGATATATTAGATAATGTTTTCTTTTTCCAATGGTGATTAGACAATGCATTTAACGTTACTCGTTCCATCATTGCAGTATTGTCATTACGTGGCCGGTCTTGTCGGTATCGGACTGTCAAAGCTGTTCGAAGCGTCGGGACTAGAAAATAAAGAAGTCGGAAAAGACGTGGCATTAGCGAACTCCATGGGCCTTTTCCTGCAAAAGACAAATATTATTAGAGATTATTTAGAGGATACATTAGAAAACCGGTGTTTTTGGCCCGAGGAGGTAGGTTTGACATATTATGTTGGTATGTGACGATATAGAGCTCTATGTACGATATATATAGTACGAATTAATCATATATTTATATTAAAAAACGAGACAAATATTTTCACATGAAGAAAAAAATAGATAAAGAGTCTATGAGTACGCATGCCTATGTGAGAAGCGACAAACATGTATGCGCCACGGGCGCCCCGTTTTACTTTAATTCATTTTGCATTAACTCCCTGTTAGGATCTAAATATCTTGTAATATATGCCATCCTCCGCAATATTTAAATGCTATATCAAATGAAGACAAGTTTAATTAAATAAATAATTATAATATCATGACTTTTGCTCCAGGTATGGGGAAAATACAGCAAAGACCTGCAAACTCTTCGAACCAATGATCTGGATTCGAGATTATCTTGTCTCAATGAACTAGTCAACAATGCCATGCAACACATTCCCGATTGTATCGCTTACCTGTTCAAACTCAACAACCAGTCTGTCTTCAACTTCTGTGCCATTCCCCAGGTAACGGTCATCCTTTGATATACAATTCTACGTTGATAAAACATTTTCCGCTATTTTATTTCCGTGAATGTATGTTTGTTGAAAATATAACAACGTAATAACATCGAGATGTATCGAATACATTGACGCGCAACGAAAAACGTTTTGATAAAGCATTGTCACATGGGGAGAGATCATGAGCGACTGTTATTCTATATGTTTTTATATAAATAACTCATGTTAAGATCATTTGATAATAAGAATCGATGTAGTTGCTCGTCGCTCTCCGTGTGGCTAGGCACTCAAGAATTTCACTCAATATTTAATACGTCAATGAAAATACCGCTTGCCTTCATACGATGACGCCATGTCATGGGGTCTTTTAATCAATCGAAATCCGCTTATTCTTACAAAGGTGATGGCAATTGCTACCCTGGAACGATGTTTCAACAATAAAGCCGTCTATGAAGAAAATGTCAAGATTCGAAAGGGAGAAGCAGTGAAGTTAATGCTAAACAGTGACAACATCGAGAAAGTGAAAGCCATCTTCAAATGCTTTTTGCACAAGGTATTATTTGATAAATCTTAAGTTTTTTTTTAGCTCAATGTCCAAATATATTGCTACACTGTATAGGAGATATGCAGTAAATGAAATTTAGTAAATGAAACAAGCGCAACATGGGTGCTAGGTGGAAACAAACGTTTCAATTTTGGACGTCACAAGCTCATCGAGTACTTGTCTAATACGGGCGCCATCGGGACTGAGCAATACAGCGAGTAGTCCGGACAAGCTAAATGTATACGTTCAATATACTGCTAATATTGCTTTGAAAACTATTTTATTTAATATAAGTGGCATTATAAGCACTAACCATTATTATTTTTACAGATCAAAAGTGCGACTCATCCGAAGAATAAAGAAATATTTGCATCCATAGAACGAGCTCTTAAAGTGTGCGACACAACGGAAACTTACACGACAACCAATGCACTCACGACATGTTACATGTCGTGCGGAATATTGCTTGGAGCTCTTTTGTGGCAATATTGGTCTCAGTCGATGAACATCCTAAGTTCATTGGCTATAAGTGGATAGAATACCAACATTTTGTAATTGACTTGTATCATATGACGTTCATAGACATTGATTAAAAATTGTATATTGACGTTTATGGTACAGATAGCGATCTACAACAACACAACATCCGACCGAATGACCAAAATAAAACTACTTTATTGTCCAAAGGTGTACATAGAATTCTATGAACAATTATTATGCATTTATCTTATAGACTATGGTGCCAGAATATTATTTTTTCCCCAAGAGTCTTTCATTATTTTAGTATTTCGTTTGTTTTATCTAGCTCACATTTTAAAAGTGTATGTTATATGCTATTTTTCATGTTATAACACAATATATTATGCTTTCATTGAAAGATAAAACAAAATAAAAATTGTTTATTGAGTTGAATTTGTCATGTCATGCAACGGTGTGGGCACGCTTTTTAACAAATTGAATTGGGATCGCACTACACTGATCATCTAGTTTATTTTATGAAAACAGTATAATAGCACATTTTTGAGGGGTTTCACGTGATCACTTTTAAGCATCATTAAAATTACCAACAACAAAATAATGGTTTTCAAACATTAAGATGCTGCAGATAGGTGTTCACTTTTTCTAAACCAGCTGGGCTGTCCTTTTCTAGCCAAATTGGAACTGAAAAGTAACACCTTTTGCAAACAAATTTTGAACATAACTAAATTACCAATCATACATACATATAACAGTGTGTTAGACAATTGCAAGCAATTTTGATTATTTTGAAAATAAAAGTTATTAATACTTGTTAAGAAAATTAAGAAATCATAAAAATATGTTCCTCAGAATGCTCAACAGTCTCCAAGCAAAAGAGCATTTTCTCAAAATTCCCAAGCCAGCTGGAGTTTGAGCGGGAACACCTTGTGTGGGGTACAGCTCGTTAGGTGTTCTTCTTGACTATTATACCGATTTTTTAAAATTAGGGACCGGTCATTTTCTTTCGTCACACTTTATCGCAACATATCTACGACGAAAAACGATATTTTCGTAGCTATACATATACATAGTTACAGCGTCGCGCCAATCAGCGACCATACCTTACAGAGCGAACCGATCATCCGAATGTGTACTTTACCCTGCTCTTCAATGACCTCATCAAGGAGTACGACTTCCAAATATGCAGTTGAATAAGTGGAAGGAAAAGAGTGGTCACTTTGAAAATGTTTCCTTTAAACAATAATAATGAAGTAACATATTTGAGCCACTTGAATGACCATCTCCAAATATCCCCCACACGAGGAGACACCACACACTTAACCTGTACACCAAAACAAACTCCAAACATACATCGAGGAAACAGATCATAACCAATTAAACATCACCAATTCTTAAATGAGTGATCAGCCGCGTATAAAATTAGGGATTAAAGGCATTAAACGATGATTCCCTTTAGGATAAATTTGCGCGATGCAAATACAGAGATAAAAGAAGATACAAGGAGAGCGGAGGGGTTATTTGTCGATGCCCTTCTTCGGTTCTTGAGTCTGCCATTGAGAGTTTGCACAAGGATTTGGCGCACTTCATAATTCACTCAATAATCACCCTCGAAAACCCCTCTGTATTTTTTCGACGCTGCTCATACATATTTTTCGTTCCGTTGATTGGTTCATAATGAATGCGGTCTGGGTCGTATCTTCTAAACATGCCTAAGGGTGTGTTTCCACGGCGGAAAAGACAGGGTGTTTTTTTCACTGTTTTCTTTATAGGACTTTAACAATATTCCTATAGGACCTATAAAGAAAACAGTGAAAAAAACACCCTGTCTTTTCCGCCGTGGAAACACACCCTTAAGGAATTAGAAAAAAAATAGATGATTAAGTGGCACGTTACGTTTTGCATCAACCTTGTTGTTGTTGATAAAATGTCATTTCCCCGACCTAAATCATTCTAAAAATTATATCATTCTAAGCATAAAACACAAATTTGAAATATTATATTTGCATGACTCAGATACGCGTTTGCTCTTTATCATCTACCACTTACCCCCATCCATTCCACCAACCATCCACGTTTTCTTTACCATCCTAAGATGTAAACTATGGACGGATGGGTATGTAGTAAAGCCATGCAGGAGAACCTGATATAGCTGGAAGCCTGAAGATGGTCTGATGATGCCCATGACCCATCCTGTTAAACAGGGTCCAACTCCCTTAAGTATAATGAGAGTGTAGAGCCACTGGGTAACAGGATACCAGCGACACTGTGAAATTAATGTATAATAGATAAAACCTGCAATATGTTCTGATTCATCCCGCCTCCATATTTTGTTGGTATTGCTCCCATAACCCAACGGTTTAAAAATAATACTGAAACTGTACATCACATTTTCATGTCAAAGCGAATCGAACTCAGTAATCCCTACTCAACTTTTCACGATAGTTTTTAACCTCATCATTCTCATCGAAGGTGGTCTTTTTCTAGCGACTCACGGCTCTGGGTTCACTGAATGAGCTACTCTCGAGCTTGGTTTCTGCTGTTTAAGACCACATGAAATTTAATATAAGTGTGACATACATGCATATTATTTATGTTATAAGATATTAATATTAAGAATGTTTATTTATTATTTATATGATAAGTTATAAAATAACATTTCTCAATTATTATACCTATAGCATGAATTTATCTAAAATGTTAAGATTATTTTTGTTTCTTATTTCACTCTGATGCCACACTTAGATTGTTCTCACTCGTTTGCCCCTTTCCCAAAAGTGTCATTGCAGTGGATAAGAATAGTTTTAAGGCAAAATATGTTTAATGATTATTTTAAAGCTGTCTTTTCTCTATCTACTTTCCAGGAAGAAAAACAAATAAATTTGAGCAAAATAAATGTTTTTTTTTTCTATTGCTTGTTTTATGACTGTTTATGACGGTTTAGGACTGTTAATGACAGTTTTCAAAGGCAGAGTAGAGTAAACGTGAGTATCGTATTTTATATTCACATAGTTGATATTTACTTACATGCTATTATGTTTTATTTATGTTTCCATGTTTTATTTGAGAAATCATATTTTTTGTATTTTCTTGAATTTTGATAAATTAAATTTCAAATTTGATCATCATTGTCAGTTCTAAATGAAAGCAAGGAAGAAGAACCTTTTTATCCAAGGATATAATATATCCATCAATATGACTTTTCTTACATTTTCGTGTAGTCTTACATAGCGCACGTCGTCCCTCGACACACTACTTGTCACTGGTCCTTATTAAGTGGTGCGCCACCAATCATCGAAGCTCACCACCAAATATGGACTCCCCGATGTCCACCGAAAATATGACACCCTATGGGACCCTAAAACGAGTAAGCTAATTGAGTGCTCGCGAATCGGTAATAAGGATGACTGCCCCCTTGTCTCTTCGCCATTTAATTGCTGATCAGTAGATGATGCATGTCATTAAGCATTGATTTGGACACTACATTCCAGAAGACAATTGCGATTTCTTTAATCAAATAGAAACAACTATTTCACGTCAAAGTATATTTTACAGCAATAAAGATCCATAAACGCCACTGGATATTTTGAAGAGTGAAGTTTAAAAAAATCTCTTAATAAAAATAATTTAAGAATTACACATCTTAAAGACAGCGGATAAAAAAGAACATTTTTGTAAACACGTAAATTCATCAACAACTGAATAATCAATAATAAAATATGACATCGAACGTATTCAAACCAGTAGCGCTTTATCCAAAAGGAAACGCAGCTCCATTCAATATCATGGCCGCCCACCCACATTTAAGCAGTTTGCCAGTATTCCCCTCCTTACCACTAGGCAGTTTACCATTCCCCCATTTCTTCTCTAAAGCACATCACGACTGCAAAGGACACATGGATTCAAATGTGCAATCTATTACTGAATTAAAAGAAGACACACCAAAAACAATGCAGCCGAAACGAACAACCAACGCACATCTAACGAACAAGGCAAAATCCAAATCGAAATTCGATTTTAGACATTTGGCACAGTCGATTTTGGCAGAAAAGGGTGAGAGAAATAAGGAAGAAGAGGCTGAAGAAGAAGTCATAGATGTTGAGAAGGAAGAGGACAGTAATGATGGAATAAGGCATGAGGTTGAAGTTGAGGAAGTGTGCGACGCCCATGGGCACGATTGCACAGAAACTCAGAATACTGACAGGTACGTGTAGAATTGATTAACTGAGAAAATTATTGAATTCATTATTTGATTGAAATTAGCAAAAAAAACTTGGTATGTATAAATAGAGTACAATACATTTGGTTATCAACATGTTGCCTCTAAGTTAATTCAAGGAATCAGATCAGTTTCAGCAATTCGATGATTTTTTTGTGGATGGTAAAAGTAGAACTACATGTATAGTAGCGCTTAGTTGCAACCCTTCAGCTAATACGACAAATAATTTTTTTTAATTAACGACAGTAATCAATTTGTTCATATATACCCATAACTACACAGATAAGAAAATAATTTAATTATTTTAAAAAATCAAAATCGTAAGCATGCCAAAAATACCATATATGCAAAAACAAATTATTAAAAGGCCAATTTTTAAATTCATATATTTTTTTCAGACAATTGATTCCACAAACCTCAACACTGCCCTCACTAACACCCTTATCCATCAACCCTTGGCCTGGATTCGACCTATCGACCTACTCACCATGGTTCTCAAACACTCTGACGTCACGCTCACTACGTCACGTCCGCCAGCGCAGTCGCAAGCAGTTCATTTGTCGATTCTGTGGACGCCATTTTACCAAGTCGTACAACTTGCTTATTCATGAACGAACCCATACGGACGAACGGCCATACAAGTGTGATATTTGTCAGAAGAGGTTTCGCCGCCAAGACCATTTGAGGGATCATCGGTAAGTCGATGGCAATATTAAAACAATAAATAAGGCAAATTCAAAATAAAAATGAATAAATTTACAAATGCATTATGTTTGTAAAAAGGTTCTCAAAGCTGATTCTGGTAGAATTCTATGCATCAATATTTTTATTGATCGAAAATTGATAATTTTCACTTTTAAATAACCTAGTTAATTACGTGATAATGTTTTTATTCCGATATAAAGGTGTGTCCTTTCAAATTTTAATTCATTCTGGACGGTGATTTACCATTGTCTGATGCCTATGAAAATAAATCAACAACTAATTTCATAATGAAAATAGAATAGATAAATAAAAATGATTTGAATAAGCAGCTATAAACACAAAATAAATATTTATAGCTTATTCTCTATCTGATTATCCAGATACATCCATTCGCGGGATAAACCCTTTCGCTGTGACACATGCGGAAAAGGATTTTGTCAGCAACGTACACTCGCCCTGCACCAACAGACGCACACTCAGGTAAATCTTCGAGAATTCTCGCTTCAAATATATGGGCGTGATATTCAATGCACTCATTTTTTTTTTTTTTTTTTTTGAAATGTCATGAAAATATCTTTTAAAAATGAT
>LQRL01031576.1:16785-33576 GCA_001703475.1 Hydroides elegans
TCAAAACACGTTTTTAAAAAGGAATTCGCCTATAAGTCATACATTATTTATAAAACTTGGTGCACTTTTCTATGTTGTGAAACATACATTTCGCATATTATCTTTCTAATTCTGAGTTTTTTTTTAATATTTAATATAAAAAATCTTAAATGCAATATATATAGGCCTAATTAAGAATTATTTATATTTCAGTTTGTTTGAATTTTTAACTCCTTAATAAAGTTTCAAAATAAGTTTTTCATACATATTTTGTTTGCAGAGCTTCCTCTATCGATGCGACGTTTGCGGCAAATGTTTTACCCAGCAATCCTCCCTCAACACGCACATGCTCACTCACTGTGAAAAGCGGAAGTACAGTTGCACGCACTGTTGCGCCACCTTTCGGCGATACGCGGACTTAGAGTCACATGTCCTACTACATATGGATACATAGGAAGAAAAAAAAACAATATGATGGCTCACACAAGCAGCTGGTTATCAGTATTAGTCGCCGTCGAAAAAAACAACGCGACAAGAACAGTTTATAGAAGCGATTTTAAATAATAAAAATGTTTGAGTGACATGGTTCTCATTTTGACTATTATTGTGTGTTTTAATACTTAATGGTAACTATTGGTTACGTGATCGAAAAGGCGATATAAATGTAAATATTTTGTAATTACTGTATAGTGTTTATAAGTAGATTTATCTTCCTGTGAATTATTTTAAAAGGAAGATTCACACGATTAACGTATTTGGAGCTGATAGTTGATATTGACAATTATTACATTTTTCACGGGATTTATTATAATATTGTACATAAAGTATATTTAATAAATAATCAAACATATTTGATTAAGTTTACATTATTTTAAGCGAGTTCATTTACGACACAACATACAGCTATTTTAGTAGAAGTAATGTCTTTATTACTATAATGACTTTCTATACAATAAACCAGTCATTTCGGCTATACCTTCCATGTTCATACAGAAGCTGATTTTTTTTCGATTTTTTTTTTTTGCGTTTTTTTTTCTGTATGTTTGGATTATATGCTCATTTCCATTTTAACAGATATTAGACTATGACATTATTGCGTCGTAATTTAACTGAAATTCATAAAATATATATCATTTATTACGAACAGATACCAAAATAAAGCGTGTAATGAAAAATTAATCTTTTACGCGAATACCCATTTACTGGTGATTTTATCATTTGTATTATCAAACCGTAACTAAAATAAACATTTCAACATTTTTTAGAGGAGCTTTATGAATAAAATGCATAATTTGATCGAAATAGAAATATAGATACATAAAAACTTTACATTTCAATATGAAGAATGTCGTTCCCAAAGCTACATAAGCTAGCTGCTTATATATTCTTGTACCTTTCAATAACTAGTTTCAGATAGAAAATATAAATCATAGAAACAAAAATAGAGACGTTTCTCAATTAATGGACACTTCCAATTTGACTCATATAATGGACACTCGTATTATTTCATGATATTCAACCAATGAGTATATTCAGGGACAGTGTTTTGAAGCCGTAATACATGTTGATCAATATTGGTTCCATTATCATATACTCTTTAACGCTAGACTCGTTCTATAGTCAGTACTTGACTAGATAAATGACTAAGTGCTTGTTTTGTTCAAAGTTGTTTAGTCTATAACCTATAGACCATTAAGCCTTCCATTACTTACTATCTTCTTTTATTTTTTTATTCAAGAAAAGATGAAAATGCTAACTATCTTTAGATTAATAAACAATATGCATGAAAATAACGGTCTCAGAAAGTCCAAACATACAGATTAGCGATAGATATTTTAATCATTTCCTTAAAAAAATACGTTGTAAGGATAGTTTGCGTTAGAATAAATTGTCAAAAATGCTACAACTTTAATGATAATTTCAAATATAACATAGCCAGTTATGTATAACGGTGCTGTGAAGGTTCCTTTTACGTAAAAGGTTCATATTATAATATGTATAACAATAAATGGATTTTGAACCAGAGTGAATTAAAGAATTAGAGCCAAATTACTTATTTTTATCTCCGTTATTAACAACTGCTTGAAACATTAAAAGATTTGTCCTAAAGCCCCGTTTAAGTAACATTACGTCAAGTGTCCGTTTATTGAAAAAGCCACATATTTACAAGTTGCATTGTCCTTACTGAACCGTAAAGACAAATTCGAATGAATTTCATGGTTTTACGTTTAACAACTAAGAGCCAAATAATTAAGTTTTCCCGATACCAAATATCAAACAGATTGATATAAAAATGACGTTTCTATTCAAAGTCAAAGTCAAGAATTTATCAAAAGTGTCCATTAATTGAAAAAGGCTTCTAGCTTTTTTATTAAATCGTCAATCATCACGATATTATTTTCTGTTTTCGCAATGTTGGCTGCTAATAGATCTTTCAATCAGTAGGAAAATTATGAATTAAAATAGGTCTAGCGTTTCTTAAAATCATCTAGCTTAAACAAAATTAGAATCACTTGGTTCTGTTTGGGTGCGTATTATGAAAAACTATTCACGATGATAAAATATGAAATTCAAACGGGTTCATTTTAAGAATGTTATATGGTATAACACGTTTAACAGATGAGTCACGTTTCCACATCTGCTACAGGCTTTATAGATTATATAAATTCCAGAGAAAAAAATCAGTATTAAAACACTTCGCCAACACCGTCAAACATAAGTAGTAAATGAGTAAAAACGTGTTGATTAAATAGTTAGTTATTCTAATAAGTCAACTATATGGTCGGGTCGTTACGCATTATTTATGAGCATTCAAAAGCTCAGTAAATAATCATTTCATATGAAACACCACAGCGACATTGGACTCATCACGTCTGGATCATTGCAATGCATTAATGATAATTTCTGTTGAATAAAGTAGTGCCTCCCGGACGGGCCGGTTGACACACAAATTGGCTCTCTTCCGCCCTCATCAACCACTCGGCTTATCAAGAAACAAGAAAATAAAGGACTTAAACATGTTCTCTCGCTGCCCATTAGTAGCTGTTTAAACAATGTTAAGGTGTAATCGCTGTTCGCAATTAGCCCTCTCTGTAAAGTAGCTGCCAGAATGAAAATGACATGAGGTTTCAGTGATGATTCGATTGGAATTTTTGTATAATGGATATGACTCATTGAAAATATGTTTTAACATACGTAAAATAGGTTAAAATGTATATCAATTACGTAATTTGATTATAATGGGTTTTCGTTGATCTATAAACTGAGGTTTGAATATTAGATTAAGGTAGACACAAGTTCAGGAAATCGAAAACGCGTCATAATTATCTCTAATACTACGGAGACGCTCAGAACATGCTCATCAGAGTTTGGTGAAATAGTTTAGTACTTTATATTATTTTGCAGTTTGTGATCTATTGTAATTCATCTTTATGAACAAATACCATGCATAAGGGCAACAAAATGAAAATCATATGTGTGTTTCAGATTGTTCGTAAGATGTAAAGCGCTTTGAGATCTATGCCTAAATCACATGCATACTTTAATTGAAAGGGACTAATAAGTGCAGAAGCATGTTTTACCTCGAGTTTATCGCTTATCAGGACAAAAATCCGAAGTAAATATGTGAACAAGTACATGACACGAGGCTAATTTGTTAAAAAGATCCCCGCCCATACAGAGCACCCTAATTATGACGATATATGATATTGGAAAGGAGAGCTGACCCATCGGACAAGAAGACAAACGTGGTAGTTCAGCGATTATATGAATGGCTGCGTAAGCCTTTTTTTGCAACGACACCAAGAAATTGACGTTGAAGCAACTGTCATATATACTGCTTCAGTTTCCATATAAATTCTCCGTTTTAATATTCAACCACATCTTAATGCTGATGCTTTATTGACGTCGTGTCTCTCTTTGACGCATATTACCGGATGGGTTATATCATAATTTGTTTATATAAATCGTTTTGAACTTGTTAATCCCATAACGTCATTAACTTCCGTTTGCATATAAGAAGTTGGGTTAGTTTTAAGCCTTTATATACAAACAATTCTGGGTCCAAATTTAAAGCGTTAAATTGTGTTACATATTTTATTCATGTTCATTAAAAGATGCGCTACATCTATAGTCGATTTATCCACCCATGGTACATCCAGTCGTCCGATAATTCGATGTAGTTCCACCTCGATACGACGATATTGTAGTTGGATATTGGCGACATATCGAATCTTCTTCAAGTGTGTGATGCTGAGCATTACTCAGTACCGTTCCTCGTAACTCGTATCTGCAATTTCTTTAGAAACTTTTCATCTGCCAATTAGCTATTCTAATTAGTGTTAAAACCAGCATATAAAATTAAGTCGTATTGCATTTTGCATACAGTAAACGCGGTTTATAAGTTGACGACTGCACGGCCGTTTGCTTAATACTCCACGCCCGCACGCTTAAAACTCCACGCTTAAATTCAATTTTGCGAACGCCCGCACGCCCGCACGCTTAGTGGGTATATATAAGGTTTGCTATGCCAATTGATTAATTATTGTTATAAAATGTCTATATATTGTCAATCAATGAGCCATGTTATGTTTCATTAGAACAATTATCGACATTAGATATGCCGTTTATTTTTTATTGATGAAAAATTCCCTATAATCAAAGTTTAACCAAATGTTCCTTTTCACAAATCTGTTTTCAATTTAACAAGATCGCTCTTTTTTTTTTAAATTTCTATATTATATGTTACTTTCACTTGTGACTTTCTGCCACCATATATTCTTCATTTTATTCAAAACTATGCTTGTAAATTATTAAATTTCTCAAATCAAGCCACATGTTTTCGAACGACAAAAAAAAACTCGCTTTTATTTCTGATCACAACATATTTATATTTGAATTGAACATATTTATATTTATATTTGAATTGAATTTAGGCAATTATATTAAAAATAAACCCTGGAATTTAGAAAGGTATAAAAAAGGGACGCCTGTGAAGTTTAAAGAAATTATCTGAAAAGAGTTATATGATATGAGACATTTTTATACAAAAGCATTCAATATTTCATATCTCGTCGAAGATCCAGCAATAAGTTCAATAGCAATATACATAGATGTATACGAAACCAATATAAGGGTGAAAATGAAATAAATTTAAGGAAAAAAGCCGACTAATGAAACATCCCTTTAAATAAAATCATGAATACATGTATAGCCACAGAAGGAAAAATCCATGCCCGCACGCTCGCACGCCTGCACGCCTGCACGCCCGCACGCTCAAAACACTCGCTTAAATCGAGATTTGTCCACGCAAAAATCCGAGCGTCCTGCACGTCCGCACGCCTGCACGCCCGCCCGCTCAAAACACACGCTTAAATCGAGATTTGTCCACGCTAAAATCCGAGCGTGCGCACGCCCGCACGCCCACACGATGTCAACTTATAAACCGCGTTTACTGTAGTTCAAATTTTCAACAGCTCTCAATGGTGTGATAATGAAAAACAAAACACTGAAACAATGGAAGAACAGTACTCCATGAGCTGTTCCCCAAAAAATGTGTTCCCCACCAAATTCCAGCTGGCTTGGAAATTTTGCGCAAAATCATTCTAGCTTGGAGATTTTAGCAGATATAGGAACACCTTTTTTGATAATTTTCTAATTTTCGTAATATATATTGAGAATGATTTTTTTTTTCAAAATTGATTAAACATGCTTGCAAATGTATAATAAACTGTTATTTACAATATTTGATAGGTATTGTTGATATATTCAACATTTCAATTTTCACAAAAGGTGTTCCTTTTCTGTTCCAAGCTGGCTAGAAAAGGAGGAACAGCCCAGCTGGCTTGGAAAAAAGGAACACCTTTTTGCAAAATGTCATTGTTCAAAAACCATTATTTTGTTGTTGTTCATGCTTGTAATGTTGTTTTAAGGTGATTTAACAACTTTTTGACAAATGTGTCGTGGGGTGCCCTTCATGGAATTTCGCATGATTGTCAGAATTGAGTAATTTATAAATTTATGTATTGAATTATGTATGTAAAATACACAAAATATAGATTTAGAGCAAAAACACAATATTGTTTTACTGATTTCACATTTGCATTTGGTGACATGAAACAATTGGCATTGAAATCGCCTTTACAATGATAAAACCTGGACATAGACACATTTTAAAATGCGTACTGGCGATAAAATGGTATTTAAATGGAAACTATAGCTGATTAGCATATAGGAAGCCACATCAAAAATTGTGTTTAAATATACTTATGGAAATTCAATATAAAAGTGGTGTATTCAAACGAAAACCTTTTTGACAAAAGCAGTCAATTGGGTATAGGCAAACAAGCTACTCGATTGATGATGGGTTTGAATAAGGGTGATTTAATATATATCATTTTATTGAGTAAATTATAGGACACTTATTATAGAAAACTGATTGATCGCCAGGATTTGGGAAAAACAGGCACGTTACAAACGCACAGACGAAAGAATGTGTGAAACAAACGGTTTTCTGGTAAAACTAGAGAATCAGTGAAATTTCAGAAACATTGTTTTTTTTTTAAATAAAATTATAAAAACTTTACAATATAAAGATAATATTAAATTCATAAAACATTTAACATATATATATAAACTTCCAGATGGAAGTGTAAACCACACCCTTGACACAATTTTCAAAACTAAAGAAAAAAATAGAAAAATATAACTTTACATCTGTCTAAATAAGGCACCATTTCGCACCACCTGAATTAATAAACAAGACTGTCCAAGGACAGTGTGCCACAACTTGCACAAATCTCCTCGCGATATAAAGGTGTCCTGATGTACGGAAATTCCTTAGTAAAAGTATGGTTCTTAATGGTCTAAAATAGTATATTGTTATTCAAAGTAAATATAAACGTTAAGAAAAGTCTTGATGCCAAGCAGTAATTGCTGTGACAACATTTTGGGTCTGGTACCGTTTAATTTAGTTATTGCCTCAGGGTTACACGATGCTCTTTCGGGGAAGCTGTATTTATGCAAGTCAGGCACATATGCCATTAGTGCTTTGCTGCCTTATGTAGTATAGCGTTTAGTAAGCGATAAAGGCAGAGATTAACCCTGGGACCATCTGCATCTCTGAGGGAATTTAGATGTCCCTTCATATATTTTGGCCTCAATTTCACACATGGATTAAGAACTGTATGTGGAATTCTCGTGTACCAGGACGCACCCGATAGTAAATATATTAACACCAAGTTCTTTATAAGGCTTTTCTTTTATATGGTAAACAAAAGTATAAAGTCTTTGTTTAAATAATTGAATTAGGATGATTTTTGAGATTCTATGGAAAAATAAGATTACTTAGTGTATGATATAATTGTTTTGTGTATTATATATTTTATGAATGTGCATTTGACTTACTATTATATTTGATGTATTATAATAGGGTAAATGTTGTTTCATTAAATAGGTGTTTCAAAGTAGTCTATATGAGTGTTGTATAAAATAAAATGAATAAATAACAAAAATACGGTTAACCATAAGTCAAGGGATCAAGCAAATCACACATAAAATGTTTTACAATAAGATCTTGGGTAGCGCTCGTATTTCTATATTACTCGCTACGTGATTGGAATTGTCCCTGTTTTGGTCCATGGTATGCTCCTCCCTTGACTTTGGTTTTAACATTACATATTTATTTGACGCCGCCATCTTAGCGTCACCTTTTCGGCTTCTCTTTGGCTAGATTTAACATTAGTATCCGTATTTTAACATTAACATATGTAATGAAAAATTGTGCTCTTTGATTGGTCAGGTTAACATTAAATAAAATAACATCAACATAAAATAACATCAACATAACACTATATAAGCACTGTTTTGGTTTTGTGAGTTTGGGTTTTTTCTCCTTCTTGTCTTGGAAAATAACATCTTGAAATTCTCTACTGTGTTGAAATAAACTTCTTCGAAATATCTGAAAGAAAAAAAGGAAATAAAACAAAATAAAAACGATCCTACCTCTTGCTTACTGAGTTGTTCGTTGGGCTCATATGCCCCCCAAACACTGAAGTGCAATACCTTCAGGAGAAAGGTAAGCCAGTTATTGTTTTAATCTAGAGTTTCAATCATCAATAAACACGATTGAACAAAGTAATAAATCAATTCAATGGATTTCAGTTCAAACGATATTGTACACCCATTACTTCACACGTTTATTGTGAATATTATATATTTTTTTCAGTAACTTTCAATATATTTTTCAGTTCAAAACATTTGACAAACATTTCTTGATTTAATTTGTATTGAAATAACGAATAAAGAACAGTATTATTTGTTGATTGCGCGAATCATATCTATCGGTTTTATTTGCTTGTAAAACGTTGTTAATTAACCTGTAAGTTTTCCCTTGAAAAAATAATATTCACCAAAACAATGTGAAAATACAACGCACCATAGCACATTTGCGTCTTACAAATAACAATGTTATATGCAATTATGAAGGGCACCCCACGACCGAATTCTTAAAAAGTGTTTATTTTAGCATAACATCACTTGTAACATTGACATATGCAATAATTAATCACATTTAGAAAAATATTTTTTACAAAAAGGTGTTCCTGTTTTTATAGCTAGCTGAGCTCACTGCGCTCATCTAGCTGGCTAGAATCATAAAAAGGAACACCTTTTATGACAAATGGAAATAGTAATATTTGTATATGTGACCAATTTCTAGTTGTACCTCAGTTTATTTAGCTTAGATATATATTTGTGAATAAAATTAAACCCTATATTGACGAAAGAATTTATAGAGATCGACAAAAATCTAAAAAGGCGTTCCTTGAATTCTTGTACATAGAAGGCCATTTTTGAAATTTTGTAGCTAGATGAAATTTGAAAAGAAACACCTTTTTTGAGGAACACCTCGTGATGTGCTCTTCAATTATGTTTCTAACTCAACCTTTTTAATACAATGCTTGGATGAAATCCACCATTTGCTTACCCTACAATATTGGTCATTGCAAACAATCACATGGTTTGTGTAAAATTACGCAATAAAACACAGGCGCAATCGAATCTACGAAAAGGGAGGAAAATTAGAATGTCAAACGAAAATAATGCAGCAGTTCATTCCATACATCCCGAAAAGGGTTTTATTTTCAACCTAACTGGTGCCTCTACATTGGCCAATCAACGATATTTCATTTAGGTTTTTTTAAGGCAATACAGGAATGAAAAGCAATGACGCTGGAAAGAAACCTTATAACCGACCACTCGCAGTGGGTCACGTGACGTAAACTATCACACGGAAGATCATGTATTTTCGCTCACTTAACGGAGAAGGCAGCTAAGGCAGTTATCCCGAAAATGTTTTTATTTTTTAGTGCTTATATAAGCACAATTGCTTACGTAAGCACACCCTGAAGAGTTGAAACCCTAAAGATTGATATAAAAAAATCCGCATTCAAATCCGTCCGAAATCTTCGGAAGAGTAGCGATTTCAGAAAAAGTAAACAAATAAACAGACAAATAAATAACTGCAAAGCGGTGGTACAGACCGCGGTTTGCTTCACAAGCAGTGGCTAAAAAGGGGTTCAATCTATGCTATATGCGTCGTCATTATGTCATATTTCTATTACATGTCGTTGCTACGCTGTGTAATTTCGCCTTTTGAACATTTGAAAATGACATGTTTTGTCGCTGAAAATTAAATATAATTAGTGCATCAACGTAGATACATAAAACAGCTTTGCTTGCGTCGTTATGCTTGCGACGTGGATCAGTTGGTCAGATAGTCTAATATGAGCTATAACAAGTACTCCAAATAAAATGGGTTCTGATGCATAACCTTTCTATCAAAAAGTGCAATAAAAATATTGTTCGTAAACATACGGAGAAGAGTTAATTTGTGGTTTGGAAGGCGGTTTAAAATGTGACATGTTGACACCGGCCAGGTAGCTAGTTATCGTATCATTGCTCTTCAACACAGCTCATTTCCTACACGTTTAATCAAAGACGCATGGGTCTTCAATAAATTTAGGCGTGATTCATATGATCTGAGATTCATCTTATGCGATTTGATTTCGATTTGATGTAAAATATATATGTTATATTCTGTTGTCGACAGAACCAATCTCCGAAACAGTTTTTATGAGTTCTCTAACTCGGCAAGACGTTTTTGCTACGTTCCATTCGAACGTGTTTTAAGGAGTTGCATGAATTTATCAGGGCACCATTAACATTTCATCTGTTTTTGCGAGTGGCTACATGTAAATTTTGAATTTATATCCACCAGTATCCTTACCCTGAAATGACTTAACAGAAGATCACATATTTAATGTTACCTGGATATTATTGAACCGTCAGCATCTGTATTCTATAAACCCCGAAATCGGTTACCCCGATATTGGCGTCTGTATTTACTCAGGATTTACTGCCCTCGAGAGCTCGTATCGTACCCTAGCAAGGTGAATGAGTGCTTGCTACAAACATTCAATATCGGGAATATTTACCGCGAGCACTCCAAGTGGTTCCTATCTCTGAGGTCTATGAGAAAACACAAATGCAAAAAAAATACGTTATTTTATAATAGTAGATGAAAAAGCAGTAGTATATGTCTCGGAATTCAAATACCAATTCAGAATCAGTAGATATCGTGATATTTTATACAAAAAAAGAAACACTTATTTTACCAATTTTATTGCGTACATTTCAACTTTTCGATCTAGACCCTCTAAGATGTATCCAGTGGTACTTGAAAGGGAGCCGATTGGTTTACTTATGCTAATGCGACAATTCTGTGCGTAAAATATCCCTAGATTGTGCTCATTATTAGCATAATGCGTATAGGAAATAGCTCAAGATGAGGACATTAAAAAGAGACGTTGTGAAGCGGTGACAATGTTGACGGACACACTCGAGTCCCTTCCGAATGCCTCTAGACTCGACGTTTCCCTCGGGTGACCTGGCCGGTGAGGTAAAAAATAGACAGTGAGAGCACCTGGCAAGCAACAGTTCTTCACAAAAAGGTGGATAAATCTGAGCTTGCATATGTGTATAACGTTCAGAAAATGTGACCAACTTGGAGACTATAGTAGAACTTATAAGTTTTTATTTAAAAATAAAAAAACAATGGGAAGTTTCATTGGGAAATACGCTAAAGCAGTTATCAGAATTCTAGTTGTCAAATTAAAAGTTATTTTTCACATATGAGCTATTTTTGAAATTATTGATGAGGCGACGGTAAATCCATGTTAAAAGACACTAACACTCCTGACACAATACAACTGACTTGGGCAACATAACATATTGGGCCAATTTCACATCTTATGTAACCGGACTGGTCCCAAACCTAGTTTCGGAAACCTCAGACTTCTTCGAAACTATGTTTTGCGAGACCTAGTTTCAGACATTGTTCGAGTCCGTCTGTGAAAACAATGGATTCATTCAACCAACGAGTCGTGACCTCTGTGAAACTATGCTAAAATCTGGTTTCGTCAAACAACCCCATTTCTCATGTTTAGTCTGGTCTTGCTCCGGTTTGAGACTTCGTCTGCGGTTCGACTAAAAAAAGCTAAAATGTCAAACTACCTAAGGGGTATGTTTCGCAGAGGTTTCGTCACTCATTTCTTGATAAATTTAGGTATACACTAGGCATAAGCGTAACATATGCTGAATGATTTCATAACATTATAGATAATTTATACATGTAGACCATATTCATATCAAATGAAAAGGGGTAGTCGAAGGAATATTTCAAAATGAACATTTATTAACCGATAAATCATAGATTTAACATTTTTATGCAATAATACGATATCGCGAATCTTGGCAATGACCAATTTTGTTCAGGATTTTTGACGACGTCAATTTTACATTCAGATTTGTACAATCGAAAATGTTAGATGCCTTCAAATATATTGCTATTTAGGCTCCATTTTAATACTAATAGCTATCATTTTATGCTCTAAAGAAGGAAGAATGTTGATTAATACAGTATGTTATTAAAAGTAGTTATAACTATGATAGTCTTAGGGGACGGTGCAGTTTTATAAAAATGTATGACGTGCGTAGACTAGATGGATTATGTAAATCCATTGAATCGTAAATTGAACATGCCAAACAAATTTATGTTTTTTTTTCTGGTCAACGAGACTGTTATGACACATTAATCAAACTTTGCCCGTCCAAACCTCCGTGAAACCTGGTTTCTGCAAACCCTGTCTAGACTTAACATGCGGGAACGGACTCGTATCATGTCCGAAACTTGGTCTCGAGAAACCTAGTTTCAGAGCAGTTGGAAGGATCCGTTACCAGGTAACTGAGGTCAATACTCATCGATATGGCATCATATATGCTCCCCATACGTCATAGCGTAAATTTGCGTAATCAGGAGGTTCTTAGGTTATAGTTTGCATGATGAGATCTGCAGATTAAGTCTCGGACCGGAACGAGACCAGGCTAAAGATGTGAAATTAAGTTGTTTGGCGAAACTAGGTTTGAATCATGGTTTCGCAAAGGTCCCGACAAGGTCCGGGCGAAACCAGGTCTAGACGTCAGATAAGAAATTGGCCCATCGAGTCTGCAACTAAAAATTTGTTATTGACACATTTGTTTGAGTTAAGCTTAGTTTGAAATGAAATAAATCATTATCTCAATGAGTTAAAGATCGAGAAAATTATATTTTTCATAGGCTTTTAAACCGGGACTCAATGTCCTACATGCATGTTTCCGAAATCGGTGACATTGCGTCCGGATTTTTTTTCACGGGATATCGAAAACGGCACTTGATTGTGTTGGTAGTTCGAACAATATAACGACATTACTCACATCCAAAAACATTGCATGATCACTCGGTTAAAATGTGTCTCGTCTTTACATTGTATATCCTAGTTATCCGCAATATTTGTTTAAATATGAAGTTCAACCAGCGCATATATTGAAATCATATGTTGACAATAGATTTCCGATTATTCCGCGTGTAAATTTGCAGATGAATAAGTTTGTACATTATAGCTACTTCTTTCTTTTGATGTGGAACCGTAAGATTATCATATTCAAGCAATATTACCCTTTGATCCTCACCAAAAATAGACATAGAATGGAGAATTGAAATTTGGGCCGGGTTTCTGCCTAGGCTGGAAATCATTTACGAATGAAAAATTCAAAAATCCATTTATTCATGCAAAACTTTCACAGAAGGGAGATCAATCATTTGCAAATACAATGCAATAAGTGTTTCTCAAAAATACACTACACTAATATTTTAATTATTTTTTTGAAAATCACCACTAACCACTCAGCTCAAGAATGGAAAATTGGGCTACCCCCTCGTATATGTAACAGCACACTTTCAATCATTAATCCATTGTTATGCGTGTTGAACTGTCATATAACAATGTTTATAATAACAGAGTCTACTTCACTGACCAGTGGGCAACCAATGTGAAATGGTTATTTCTTAAATATACGAGAAGAGTCTATTTAGTTGAACACGTGTTCCTTAGAATTCATAATGTTGATTGTTTAGAATCATATATTTAATATTGAATAAGGTTTGAATGATTCAACTTTGATGGAACGATAAAAGGCAAGACGATGTCAAACTATAAAAGATGGACCGAAGACGAAACAGAAAATGTTGTTTCTTATGTATCAAATGGATGATCAATAAACAAAGCTTGCAAGGAATATTGGGTTCCAAGAGCAACTCTTCAGCGCATAATAAAGAATGGAGAACCTAACAAGAGTGGACGTAAACCTTATTTGACGTATTATGAGCCGGGCGAACTCGTTAAATATGTCACATATAAGAGTAGAACAGACCACCGCGTTTAGTCGCGTACAGATGATAAAACAATATAGTTTGCATAGACTATTTAACTGGTTTTCATAAATATATGGAGCGTGCGCTATATTTTTTTATCAAGAAAGTCGAAAGTTATTTTTGCAGGCTAGTCGAAGAGCACCCCCCACTCCAACCCGGTAAAAAGTCTCCCTCATGTAAGTTAGTATTTTCATGCAGTCCGTGTAGCGTCGCCCAACGTTACGGTCATAAATGACGTCATAACAACGTCATATTGCGACTTCAACGTAGCGTCAATATATCAACGTCATTTAGACGTCATTGATACATATTCTATGACGTCGTTTAAGACAATGACTCGTCATCTTATTTTTATCGAAGTGACGTCATTATCACGTGACGGATGTCGTAACGTAACACTTTTCATCATGGTTATGTAATTTTTAAAGCGTTCGCATTTCCTAGAACGCCTATCCTACAAAAATTGCGAGTCAATATATACAGATGATAGAAGGAGGAAGGGTAGCCCAATTTTCCATTCTTGAGCTGAGTGGTTAGTGGTGATTTTCAAAAAATAATTAAAATATTAGTGTAGTGTATTTTTGAGAAACACTTATTGCATTGTATTTGCAAATGATTGATCTCCCTTCTGTGAAAGTTTTGCATGAATAAATGGATTTTTGAATTTTTCATTCGTAAATGATTTCCAGCCTAGGCAGAAACCCGGCCCAAATTTCAATTCTCCGTTCTAAATGTTCATCGCATGATCTTCAAATTTTAGTCACAAAAAAAAAACATTTTGACAGGATCGGGTCAAAAGTAAGGATGTTTAAGGACGATTGTTATCTCGGAATATTGTGGTATTTCGACAACTTTATATTGTGATGCAATATTTGAAAATCAAGTTCTTATAACTGTTGTTAAAAAATTGTATAAAATTCGATGATCAATGATATTTTCAAATGAATCAGATAGTTGCTGCGCGACTATTTATGTCGAGCATCAATCTATCATTATTCGATATAAAATGTTTTCCCCGATGCCAAACATGTACCAGCAATCAGTTTTCGGGAGTTAATATTAGCCCTCTGAGATGGTTTTATCATTCAGTAAGGTCATTTAGTTGTAGCTACTCAAGACGGTTAATTGTAGCATCTCTAATTCGCGGACACAATTACAAGATGAACGACTATCATCCATATATTTGCATATTGAGCATGATTATGGTTGTTCATCATGGACGTTTACAATGCATCTAGGGAATTAACCGAACATTCGTTCTTAAATTGTGGGTAGATAGCAATATGATCCAAGCTGACAGGAAGACATATATGTTATATGCATTTATCAAAGATTGGGTGCATTTCTTTAAGAAAACTGCACCAGTAAAAACATCAATGCGCCATGATATAGTTCAAATGTAAAAATTGTTTATAGTTAAACACAATAGTTACTGTAATTTAAGCCCGACCGTCTTTTTTATAATACGTGCGCCGAATGCGCGAGCGATCATTTTTAAACCAGAGAAATTCATTCAGAAAGTTCATTTCAATGTACAGGTTTCCCTAAAATTTGCACCCCGGGCGCACTTATTCCGAAAGGTGCGCCCGAGCAAAATCATTGTGCATATAAAGACGCACTACTTTTCAAATAATGCGCCCGTGGCACTTTATTTCCATTGGGCAAATGGCGACGCTCAAATGCATCCCTGCAGTATAGTATGGGTTTATGAGATTGGATAAAATAAAATGAATCGCTTAACTATTTAACTTGTCATTGATGTTCAGTTACAGCTATTTTCAAGTAAATGTTTCGAATCAGATGAAACATGAATACATGAATATGTACACTTATGCATAAGAATACAGGTCATACAACGGAAAATGTTTTTTTTTTGTTGTAGGAGTACTTAATATGCACTCTTATATAGAAAAAAAATATTATATGTCATCTTGAATTTAATCACTTGCATAGAAATGTCCATCTTGAAATTAAACGCTGAAACGCAAATATAGACTTTGGTGAACGTTTTAAGTTGTTCGTTATTTTAAATCCAAATATTTTATTGCTTGTATTGATTGATGTTTCAATTGTTTATTACATGATTTAGCTATTTCAATAATAATTTAACTTAATAATGAGTAATCGTAACATTGGTTCACGCCACATGGCGAAACTTAACTTTCTTAAGATTGAACGATGTTTGATATCAATGTTTTAGACCATGATACAAAGTCAATTTATGTGATCCATACATAAACATGTATACTTGTAATTAGAAATGTAGATATAGAAATGTTGTTTGAGAATGCGATGTAAGATTGACTATTTTATTTGAGGTTCTACTAGACTATAGTCTTCTTGCAATGCGTCCATAAACAGGGCCACTAAAGATATGGTTGAATAGGTAAGTTTAAACAATTAAAAATAATAAAAAAAATATTCATATATATGGTCTATGATTTCTAAACCTATACCTATCATGCAGCATAAAACAACCTTATTTGTACCCGATTAGCTTGATGTAAATAACGAATGAACTTGATTTATACCTCAAACTAGTGATTCATCAAAAAATTAAAAAATAAACATTGAAGTGGCGTGACGTTTCAAGTGCAATTTAACCCATATTAATTAAAATACTTACATGCATATATACCTATATATGAAATACCCCAAACAACTTTAAATTGCAGGATTAACCTTTATATTTAATATCGTTCAACCTTAAGAAAGTTCAAATTTGTCTCATGGCATGAACTTATGTTACGATTTCTCGCTATAACCCTTATGATTGATGATTGATGATTTTGGACATAAAACGCCTTTTCAAGCTTAGTCCATATGTTCATTAAATTGATTATCCTTTCTTATAGAGTCTTTATAAAAATCCTTTTCACTCGTAGAGTCTATTAAATCGTATATTACCAGTTTCACAGATAAAATCACAACAAATATCACTTTTCATTCACAAATTTACGCCACTCCTTTCTATCCTGAGCTAGAATCATTGCACTTTGTATTTC
>LQRL01031596.1:0-10741 GCA_001703475.1 Hydroides elegans
AAAAACAATTTTTTATCGAAACTCTATTGAAAAGAATATTCATATGTATTGTAGCCGAAAAAAATTCTCTCGCTGAGAAAAACTTCTCTGTAAAATGGAAAAACCACAAGACACTTGTTAAATCTAGTTGTAAATATATATCAATTAATAAGCCATAACAGTGCTATTCAAATAGTTTTTTTAACAATTATGTCGATGAAATCATTTTGCAAGTATAATAGAAGCATTTTGTGTTGTCGTGTTTTGTTTTGTAATGTCTATGTTTTCCTGTCAGTATGAATGTAAATGTACGTTATATATGAGAAAATACCAAAAATACAATAAAAACAAAAAAAGAGTATGACATTGTGAGAAAAACGTTGAGAAAAGACGTTGTGAGAAAAACGTTGTGAGAAAGACGTTATGGAGACGTTATGAGAAAGATGTTATGAGAAAGATGTTGTGAGAAAGACGTTATGAGAAAAACTTTGTGAGAAAGATATTATGAGAAAGACGTTGTGAGAAAGACTTTGTGAGAAAAATGCTAGAAAGACGTTGTGAAAAAGATTAAAAATATAACCTACTGTTTTGATCGACATATATTGGTGAATGTATGTTGCATATGTTGTGGGCTTTGCATATCTGATGTCTTTGTTTTTTTCCAGTCCTGACCATGCTAAATCAAATATTTATTGAAAGTCCACGGGGGATCGAAGGCCTTTAGCCTCTAGTTTGAAAAAAAAAATCGAATATATACAGTCCTGTGATTCTAAGGTGCGACGATCGTCTCTGAAAGTTTGCAAATTTATAGAAACTTTAGTCTCTGAAAATTTGTAAATATTTGCAAACTTTTGGAAACTTTTGGAAATTTTTGGGAACTCTCGGAACATATTGCTCGAGCCGTTTGTGTTTGTTTAGCTGATAAGAGCGACGACTTAACAATGCAGTGGGTTAAGTGTCACTTTTTCCTCATATAAGACAAAGCCAATACTAAGAAATAAGAGCATCGGCTTTTATGGTATTGAAAAATACTTGCATAAATACATGTAGTTTTTTTTTATTCGATTAGAATATGGTATATAGTTTGTTTTTAGTGTTCTTGTATGTTTTTTGAAAAGTATGAAAATAATCAATGTATAAAATGCACAGTGATAATGCCTGAGATGCTTTTCTCCGTGCATATCTCAGATAAGGGGGTTATAGTTGTTTTGTCAGGGATCAATTTTTAAGCCAGAGGTGGGTTTTCGCACGTCATGAGTTGATTACATATAGGGGTTAGAGTGTCGCTTTGAGTTGAACTATATGTACAATTGAGAGAGGGGGATCACTGTTTGAAATGGCAAAGATACATTCTTAAAGAAGGACAATGGGTTTGAGCGTCTCAAGATGCCGTTAACGAAAATAAAATAATTCAAAACTCGCTTAATATCTCTGCTTTTTTTTTAGGAGCTGACAATAAATATAATATTTTTTTTCTCTTGTTTAAAGTTGCCCCACTCTCCATTTTTCATCATATGACACTGAGTAAACAAGGACACTTGATAAATGCAAATAAGCAAACAAGGCGGGTCAGATGGCTGTGGAAATTTCTGGAAACTTTTGGAAACTTTAGTCTCTGAAAATTTCTGAAAATTTGCAAAGATTTGTAAATATTTCCAGAGATTTTCAGAGACGATTGTCGCACCTTAGAATCACAGGACTGTATATAAAAAAAAACGATAGTTTTAGGAGAGGACCACAACGTCATTCTCACAACGTCTTTCTCGCAAAAGCGATGTAATCACACTGTTTAATTACACATACGTCCTCACTCACAACATAGTCCACGATACACGCGGAATAATTATCTATGCTCTTTGTTCAGACTGCCATAATTTTGACGACCAATTTTCATTTATCAAACTCGACTAGCTCTAGCTTGATTCTTTCAATAGGTGCTGCCATTTCGAGAATTTATGGTCGATCGACATGAAACCCTGGCGAGGCACAACTTCAATATGTTGTTATGTTAGAGAACATGAGAAATCCAGCTCGTTTTCTTCAAAATGTGATGCCATTTTGAAAATTTGTGATTGATCGACATGAAACCTTGACGAGACACAGCTTCAATACATGTATGTGGCTGTCATGTATACTTAGTTACTAGAGCTCTAGCTTAATTCATTCATAGCTTCCTCCATCATTGAAGAAAGTTCTAGGAAAAAGAAGATTGATGGATCGACATGATACTTTGATGAGGTTGAATTCTTGTTTGGCAGCTTGCAAAGACATGTATTGACTGTCGTCCTCATAAACACATACTTGAATGATAATATCTTATATTAGCACCTACATTTCCTCAACTGAATATGAAATTTTAGCCATTTTTCAAAGTGCTCCAGAATCAACAACTGCTTACCGATCGTGATGAAACCTTGACATGGCACGACTTCAGACCTTGGTTTATACGTATATACAATTTCAAATCCCTAGCTTAATTCCTTCATGCAAAAGTCGCGTGCTTAACATCGGATAAAAAATGTTAAAATCGACCATTTTTAAAATGCTCCAGAATCGACACTCGATCGAGCTGAACCTTGACGAGGCACGACTTTAGACCTTGGTTCATATGTGCATACAATTTATCAACACTAGCTCTATTCCTTCATACCACACTCGCGTGCACAAAGTACCCCATATCAAACGGGACAGACAGACGGACAGACCGACAACCATATATCCCTCCGTTTAACGGGAGATAATTAAGCAAATTCGCAAATATTATATAAACGGATACGTTAGCAATTAGCTAACGTATCCGTTATTGTATTTCATTTGTATTTCATTTACCACCTAAGTCACTTGAAATTTACAAATTCCATTCGTTTATCAATTATAATAAAACTCGAATAGTATATGTTCGATTTATTTGCTAAATTTATTTTAAAATGAGTACAATTTGTATGCACCTCTGTTTTTAAGACTGAACACATTCTTTTTTTTATATACAATTTCGGACAAACAATTGGTTCTTGAAAACTTGTATCCACATTAGCAAATAATAAATTGATTTATTTATTTTAAAGTCTGAATCAAACGTTTATAAATTATAATTCTAGCATCCAACAAAAAGTATCCAGAAAACAATTACGTATGTTAGCAAACTGTCGTCTATTCTGATCTTTGGGTCCCTATTTTTATGGGATATTTGCATACCGATTTAAGCCTTCAAACTACTATATTTGTTCGATTAAAAATAATACAAAAACCAAACTAATATAATGTTCAATCACACAAAAACTTAACAATATAAATCTTAATCTTGATGTATTTCGATTAACTCGTTTTAATGTATTCTTGATACGTATTACGCAAGACTTGCATGCTAAACAAAAGCTTTAATTTCAATAAAATCAACAACTCATCACGCCTCATCAAAAATATAAATGCGGTGCATATGCAGTTGCTACCACACACAAAATATCCCTATACAAAATGCGACAGTTAATTAAGGAGTCCATGACATCCGGTGCCTAGGCACCTAATCGTCATCGGGTCCGTCGTCCACGAAATCGGCCAACATCTGCTCGATCTCGGCGTCACTGTTGTCCCCCTCTGCGGATGCCTCCTGTCAATCAAAGTCAGGAGGGTTATATTGGGCATATCAACTTAAATATGTTTCTTAACTCATATAATTTGTCACGATTCACATGTTAGTTTATGGTATTATAAAATGGTATGGATTTACTCCCAATCTTAACATATCTTAGTGCCTTTTGAATATGTTGATATGTTTAAATGTCCTTTTCGTACGCACCTGGCATGACTTTTTGGTTGAGGGTTCCTCTTCCTCCTCTGTGTCAAGAGGTCGCTTGGAACCTGTGCAAAATGATGAATAGGGCCTACACTTAAATTCTGAGCACCAAACGTTTTAAAAAAAAGTGATAATGGAAGACTGGTTGACAAATCAGCATAAGAAGCCACGATACAACATAGTATTATACTGCATGTTAACCATGGGCAAGAACGAACACGTCATTTAGATAATTATTTACAAAAATATAATCTATCCAAGGACCATTTTCACATCAGATACAAGCAATGTTCATGACAAAAGGATTGTTTCTTACCTTGTTGGGGCGATTTGGCAGCTTTGTCATCTGCAGGATTGTCTAAAATTCAGAGCGAAGTAAAACAAATAATGAAGGTGATGTTAATAACAAATAGAATGTGGATCAACGTATTTTGTATTTCTATTCGGTAAAAATCGATTTCGACAGAGAGCAATGGATAGGAGACTAAACAAGTAAGAAATAAATATTAAACGTAAGGTAACATTACTTCCAATATTATGTACATTCACCATACTTGACTTACCAATAATGACTACTTCATCACTATCTTTATCATCTTCATTATCGTCTTTAATAAACTGCACGTCTTCATCATCTCCATCTTTCTCTTTGCACACATCCGAGATAACCTCTTGCAAATCCAAATCTGCATCTTCGAGATCCCCAGAATCTATACTACTTCCTTCCGATTCACTCTTCGCTTCGTCATCGCTCATGGTTATATCGATTGCATCCGCATTCCCATCATTTTCTGTACTTTCCATACTACCGGATTTGTTATTGGCGGCTTTGTTTCCCTTTGTACTGGTTTTGCCATTTGATGCTTTTGCTTCATCTTCTTGCGTTTGAGAGCTGCTTTGTTGTTGCACCTCAAACGAGTTGATATTGAATGATGCGGGTTTAAGAATGTTTCTCCCTTCGGATGAAAAGTCACCGAAAACACGGCCATTTTGTTTTTGCTGCTGTGGAGCTGGAGCGGCCGGTGGAAAGTTCAAGGAGGGAGCGCGAGGATGACTGATGGTCTGCATGGAGGTCAAAGCATGCCTGCAGACCTGGCGTACCTGTGGGATAGAGAATGTCAAAGAAATTCACGGATCATAATCACATTTGCAACTAGAAAGTATCCCTGAACTCTCTTTCATAATTTCTTTCCTATTTTTAATTCAAAACATTTTAGCATGATACATTTGTATCAAATGACAACTGAATAAGGTTTTTCTACCTATTGTAAATAAATACATTATACATTTCCAACATCGAAGAATTCCACGTTTTGTTCTCTTGAGTTCTTGACCAAGAACGATAAGAAACGATTCGCACATGACAAGCAAACTCCAATATACAAAAATAAACTCCAAAAATATATTTGCCAAAATTACGCACCATTAGACTCGAATCGCGGCATCCCTGCGTGAAGAGCGTCATGGCGCAGGAAACGGGTGGCGACACCTCGTGGTGGCAGCTCACTACCAACGACTCCAACACACCGTATATTGCTGCGCGGCAACCAGAGTCTGCATGTGAAGAGGGTGTATATATAGGTCTCGCATTCAACAAACACGGTTTAAACGAGTCAATCTATATATAGAAATATGTCAGACATGATTCATAAGAAAACACTGACTTCAACAAATGTTCGTTTCAAGCCATGAATCTTTTTTCGTCGTTATAAACTAAAAGATGTTTCACATAAAAGATGAGCTCAAATGATTTCTTGATAAAAATCATTATTTAAAGTAAACGTTATTAAGAATACTATTCATGCTATATTTGCTAGGAAATATTAGCTCTACCTGTATACGGTAGCGGTGGTTGGCCGGTGTGCAAGGACAGAGCAAGTGGCACGACAAGGTCATGCAGCATGTTGTAGTGCTTGGCTTGCAATAGTGGCCCACTTGCACACAACAGTTTACTCAACGCTACAAAATAAAATGGTGATGGATGTCTATGCAGCGTAACTATTGGCGAATTACACACAGCCTTAGTCATAGGACCGAATCAGTATCAGCTTTAATAAGAACACTGATGACTTAATTCATGTGATTGATAATTAGGACGCTTTAACGATTTTCAAAGCAAACATTATGCAACAAACTTTAATATCTTAACAGTTTTAGAAGCAACTAAAAACCTTTGAGAGCAGCAGCACAAAATTGTGCATTTGATCCCGTGGCGAGAATCCTCTGCGTTGATATCTCGCCAATGTTGATGGCGCCTGTCTTCTTCTTGCTGCCTTTCTTCTTTCGTCTGAACAGCTGATCAGCAAGGCCTGTGAGGGCGCCACTGTCTCCAGATTGCTAAATACATGTATAAGGTTTAAAATACAGACAACGGGCGACAGCTAAATTAGGTCTAGTATGATTACTGAACTATTAGATAATTCATTTTATATACAGCCTGCTTATTATCTTAACACTAAACATATAGGCTTGAAAATATAATTAAACCATTTCAAACTCCTTCTACGTATTCTGTTCACGAGAAAATGTTTTTAAAAGGCCAAATACTCCTTAAAAACTCTTTAAAATCTCTTAGAATTCATTCACACATAACAATCATAGTTTTGCACATAGCACTGCCTTATACCTGTATGGTATCATACTGGGGCGTTATATCAGCCATCAGGAGATCGAGGAGCTGGTCCCCGTTGCGCTCGATGCCACAGCTGGCTCCCACCACATCCAGCCAGTTCTGCAGGCTCTCGTACACGGCCACCCGCAAGCCACTGTTGGGAACAACAATTGCTTTTAATAGTATGTGTCATAGGGTTTAAAGCATTGGGATGAGCATAAGGTGGAAGGAGTTTCCTACATTATGTGTTTACAATGGGGGAAACCTTAAGAAAAATATGAATAGCATTTTGTTTCAATCGAATAAATCGATGCTTGAATACGCATGAAAGTTTCATTGAAATTAAACGGTTACAAGAGTGGTGACTCCTTAATGTAAGCAAATATAATTTTTTTCATCTCCATTCTAGTTTACTTTCAATAACTGGATTTCATAAACTATTTGGACAAATAATAGGCTATGTAAAAACTCATATATTTATCTACCGTGTAGTAGAAAAAGAAACAGAAATTATATGTTTCGATTAAACAGTAGGCCTCCTACAGTGTATGCTAGATATACTGGGTTGGCATATCTTACCCATAAGGCTTGGCCATGCCATAAGGCACACTATCGGTGTTTGTGGCAGCCAACAGCTGTATAAAGCACTTGTTGATCATGTCGGCATACGGGATTATGTGACCAGAGACACAATTTGTTAACAAATTTATCAACTTTAATGCCTCCTTATACGTTAGATGCAGCGCAGTGGCCTGATGAAGTCGTTCAGTGGTTTGTTTAGTCAACTGTAACCAAAAATATAAATCCAATATAGATTCAAATTCATAGTAGGATACATTTCTACGTGGTACACATTTCCTAGCACGTTGAAATATATTATTTTAATATTGGTGATTTAACCCATAATCCAGGTCTTATATAATATATATTTCTCTATATTAATTTCAACCTGATTCACTTTTATATTTTTCAAAAACTTAAGTCTTTCATAGAAAGCACACTAGTAGGCCTATAGGTAATTAAGGGTTGACAGATACAATGAATATTCCAATAAAAATGATAGTTTTCAATAAGTATTGAAATGCGTCGATCATGTATAAATGTGTTGAAATGTGTAAAAATATTTTTTCTCACCACCAAAGCCGGGGTAACGGCAACTATACGCTGGATTACACCTAGAATCGATTTAATCGGAACCTTAACAGCAACATCCAAATCTGCCCTGAAAAAATCATAATTCAGATGTTTAGATTCATAATTATTTTCAGTCAAAAACTGAAAACACCATATGGCGTAAAAATTACGTACATGTATCCTCAAACGATATCGAAGAGTTTGCATTATCCTGAACAGTGCTTTCAAAACATCGTTCGGACGCTAGCCTATGCATAGGCATTTACTGTATATTTCCACTTTGCGTGTGTATTCCGTCTTATATTCCCCAGAAAAGCGAACCTTATATATACGATCAAGTTTTATATTTTGCGAAAAAGCTTTGAAAGTTTTCAAGGTAAAAAAATCATTTACAAAATGCCAGGGGTCATATGATAGATATAATATCGGTAGGTTTCCTTTTTTCACGGATGCATATTAATGTCACATGTTGAATAGGTATCAAATGAAAAAGTATCTAAATTAATATGTTGAACACTACTTGAACATGTAGTTGACACCGCTGACCACCGTGGAGAGACGCTGGCCGTAGACGATGTACTTCTGAAGCCCGGGTGCCAATTTTTCTTCCCAGTATATTAGGCCATACTTCGGTCGTTCCGGGGCCTCATCTGCGTGCATTTTTATAATAATACAATGTACCCAAGTATAACGATATGCGCATCAGTCGCTTTTGTTATGACAATGGTGCATTGCAATATAAAGTACAAAATAGAGGGAAGCTATCAAAAATGTAATTCAATTATCTACATGATCAATACCAAACGTATCCATGGTGAAAACTAAACCACTAATGTGTGTATTCCACCATATGTCGTAAAGCAATATATTCAATGCCTTAAATCTCTACCCATTTCACACACACAATATTATTTACAAAATCGAAAGTCATAAATGAATGACGCTGAACACAAACGTTTCAACATTTAAAATACAAAGTGTGGAAACAAAATCTAAGTATAGAACATACAATCAAATCCTCCACATGTCACTCACCGAATTCCATGCCCTTGAAAAAGACATCCAGTGCCGCATGCATACAGTACAGCAGCTTATCGAAGTGGTAGCTCCATGCCTCCACGTGCTTCTCGCCTTTGGTTCCGCCGCCGCCCAACGCAGGGAATAGGCTGTACATGCGCATCGCAAGCTATGTGGGCGGAAACAAGAGCATTACGTTAAGTAAAGTGATCTATTTCAAATATGCTGTTCATTTAAATATTGTCCGAACAAAAATGCATTACTTAAACTTACATATTATTTTTTAGGCAGTAGCAGTCTTTATGAATTAGTATTGATAGCCATGAGCATGAGATATGTTTCAGGATAAAAGAAACTTTACATATATCTTTTTTTTCTTTCTTTTTCTCTCAATTTCTTTTTTTAAAATCCATTCGTAGACTTGTATTTTTTCAGGCGTGTTCGATGACGATGGGACAACATTACTTTCTTTTGTATTATAGAAAGATAACCAAATATGCTGATTCCTACACTAGATATGTACAAATTTATACTTTACTTTTCGTGTGTTGGCGTTATCTGATTCCATCTGCTGTTGTATAAAACCGTCTAGCTTGCTCTGTATATTGAAAAAATATTATAAGTAGGTAGCAGATTTTATAAAGAAAGCCCAATAAAAACTGGCTAGGCAATAAAAGCCGAATAAACCTCTTGAACTTCATGAAGGCATTGAAAGGCGTGATTAAATTCAACACTGCATTAATAGTAATATCTATTAAATATTTAGAACTAAGTTTTATCGAAATGTGTAGTATATTTACCTTTAAGTGAACAAATGGGCCACGGAAAACATCTAACATAGCGCAGAAACAATGCAAAGCTGGATTGATCCACTGGAATGAAAAGCATACATATTGTCCACATGAAATATAAGTAGGCAATAAAATAATCAAAGATATATGTGTTTAGACTAAGAAATTCTGGTTTTCTTTTTGATTTTGAGAGCTTTGATTTAATATTTAACATTACACATATCAGTCAGGAGGCGCTTTGGAAAACCCCAGTGCAGAAACATGGTCAAGTGACTTTGATCAGTTGTCTGCACATACCAATTATAGATTGGACCATTTGTAACACACACATACCGAGGCATCTGCGTTCATAAGTGGCACCATGAGCGAGACGAGGGCGCTGCTGCTAATGTCGTGCTTCACTTCCGGCAGCGTGCGCATGTGCTTCATTAGCGACGCCATCACGTGACACGCCATGCCATGCGTGTCCGACGAGTCACGTGACTGAAAAAAAAACAGGCAAATCAATATGGCCAATGCATTAATAAGCATGGCACACTGCAAGAAAACCAAATGAAGGGGGTTAGTTATAGAGTAGATAGTTAAACTGTACATATATTGCAATAAAAATCAGCATTCATTTTGAAGCAAAATTGGTTTCATTACTTTGTTTGTTTTTGCAGATGATATTTCATTACCAAATACTATCCAACTAAAGCTGTACAGGTGTGCTTAATCGTCAAAAAAAACATCGTGAATCTTATCGCATACTATCAATTTACTTACGGGGTGATAATTAGCAACAAAAAGCAATTCAGTACTTGTATGATTGTAGATACGCGTTTGAACCATGGTCCGGCATTGTCTTGGAGTAAGCGTCCATCACACTGTTGCAATAACTGATGAAGTTGAATCAGACCCGATAATCTGCAAAAGTAAACTTAACTTATGTTCTCTGTATCTTTGTTAGATACTTTGACGTCGGAATCCACAGACTGTTTGTCTGTATGATTCGTTAAAAGTTTTTTAAGACTTCGCATACACTCGTTTTATTGACAAAGACAAAAAACTAATGTCAATACATGGCGAAAACATTCAACTATATTGCAATTCGTTTACAATATTTGCCGATATGTTAAAAAGGCCGCATAAAACCTTATCATTATATTCAAATCATTTCAATTCAAATAAAGGTTTTAAATAAAACAACCAAAACAATTAACTCCGACTTGGGTCTTATCAGAGTTTTCAATTTCAGACTTGCCCGCTAATTAGGTCTCGCTGGTGTATTGTAAAAGTATGTGACACTCATGTCACAATATCGGATGATATAAGCCATAAACTTATTCAGTTAATTGGACCCAAATTTGATATATTCCAACATTAGATTTCACAATGTTTTTTTTTTTTTTTTTTTGCAAAAATAGGGCGATTAGA
>LQRL01031597.1:1334-16500 GCA_001703475.1 Hydroides elegans
CCGAAGCGAGCACCAAGCTAATGAACTCACGTCGATTTAGAATAATTCTGTTAACAGAATAAACAGATAAACATTAGTGTTATGATCACCTTGTGTGCGGGTTATCTTGGATATACATGTAGCTTATAAATCGCTTTCAGAATATGAACGCAACCCTCAATGTCACAAAGAAATATGGCGTCCCTGACAATATTTTGCCAGTGCATATTTTGTGATAGCTCTGGCGAGTAATTTTATCCGCTGTCAGCTCTTATTTGCATGAAATATCATCCTGATGTTTTGTGATCGTAGAGAAAAGGGTTTTCCTTAATGACCATGGTGATATTTTAAGTGTAGGCAGTAAAACTCTTGGGATGTCGAATAAAAAGAATTAGAAAATAACATAACAATCCAGGTTTTCCCTAATTATAGTGATATTTTAAGTGCAGACGGTAAAACTGTTGGGTTAATTGTTGTCGACTAAAAAGTATGAGAAAATAACATATTACATATCAGTCGCGATTTAATATTTATGGTGATTAGGGTTTTTGTTGAAGAAATTAGACATAGGGGATTATGGTAGATGCAAAATGATGGCGTTAAAATTCGATTCACTTTAAATATTTCATGTCGATTCTTTTAATTTTGTGTGTGTTGATTTTTATAACCTGTCGTTTAAATTGAACATTGCTTTACTACAGTAGACTCGTTAATCGGAACCCCTCAGGACCGGTCATTTTGGTTCCGATAAACCTGGGTTTCTATTAGCAGTTGCTTATTTGTATTAATATACGATTATAGAATTTTAACATCGGTTCCGATAAACATATAGTAGTCTCGTTCGAAATTTCGCCAGTCTGGACGATGATATTTGCATTGGGCACAAAATATCTCATGAATAAAGCCATATTTATGTTTTCCTTTATATTCATAATATATCTTGATATATATTGAATAAGTATATAAACTTTCATTGTGCTGGATTGACAATTAATCAAAATAGATGGATGTTAATAAACATAAATGACGATGGACCATGTTCGAAATTTCGCCACCCTATGTATTTTTTACATTATTTATTCACATAAACCCTCACAAATAATCGTATGATGGCATGATGATGTACAAAACTCTATATGAATATAAATATATTACTTTGTTCGTGTCACATACACGTCCCCTCTCTTTTCTTTCTCTGGCTCAGTAATGTGTATAAGGGTCATCGAAAAGTTTCGAAAAGTGATTGTTATATGTATTTTAGAAGGCAATAAACCTAAACAACTTCATTATAGTGCTGTCAGATATAAGTAGTCTATGCAATCGGGGCTTTTATAAGATAATATCTCAAGGAATGAGTAATATTACGCGTAATTGATACTTGTGTATTTTAAATCATTTTGAAATATACTAAACCAATGAAATTTAACGCATTTGCTCTAATCAAATGGTTTGTTCAGAGATTCTATATACTTAAACAATCTTCTTATGTGTATTTAAGGTGATTCAAACTGTAAATCTATATAAGCTATATTAAGATGTCCCATTTGTCTGTAAAGAGGTAAAGAATTATGGTAACCACCTACTTCTTCCCCAAAACATCGAAAAAGCAGATCTGAATCATGCCAAACGATTATAATGTGCTTTAAATTTATAAAAATACTTATCACCATGTTCAAACTAGGATGAAACCTATCTATGATGGCACAAATACGTAAAAACTCAGGGATGGCGAAATTTCGAAAATGGATTCCGGCAAATGTTTCCAATAAAAATCAAATTTTCTCAAACACTATGCATAACTATACATTTGGGCACATATAATATATAAGATGAATATTAGAGATATACAACCCCCAAATAAAGCATATTTTCAATTTGATTTTCGATCCCAAATGCTATGATCAAATTGAAATATATAGCTTTGCCATGGCGAAATTTCGAACGAGACCTCTAGTTCCTATTAAAAGAGTTCCGATTAACGTGAGTCTAGTACTGTAGTAATTTATTGCACAAGCACGAATTTCACTAATCTGTTTAGTGTTTCCCAAAACACCGACTCTCAAGAATGAAAATCATGTTGATTTTTTTTTTGAACACGTAATTTATCACGTAAAATTATGTTTTTTTTCTCAAAATAAAGAGAAAACAAAGAAATCTGCATTTTGCCTTAACAAATTTTGAACCCAGTCAAATGATACCAGCTTCTGTCAGTTGCATTTATTTTCTGTGAAAATGAAACAGTTGAACATTGAATGCGTTAGATCGTACTAAACTTAATAGAAAAACCCAACAAATAAACAAAATCCGAGGCCAAAAGCATTCCTTATCAGTTGCCAGAGTTGGGTGAATCTTCATGAAACCCGAATTTGTTCGTCAAAGCAATCACGATGTAATATGACAACTCAATCTGGCGCCACCCAGGATATTTAATCAAGATTTCCTCAGTGGTTGCGGAAATACAGTTAGAATTGTCATAAAGATTATGTGTATAAGCAAATGTTTTTTTTTTTTTTTTTTTATTTATGCAAATACATGGTACAATTTGTGGTTTGCTGTTATGACAAAATATTCAATTAAGATTTCCTGGAACGCTGCGGATATATTGCAAGGAATCGCAAATAAGTGCCATATGATAACATGTTGTTTTTAGCAACAAAATCTTTATCCATGTATATAGTGTATAACTTGTTGATTGTGGTTGTTGCATAGCGTATTCGATTACAAACTTCCTCTGTTTCTTTTTCCTTACCATAATTTTTAAAAAGTTAGAGCAGGACTTTTTGTAAAGAGGGCCATCCACCTAATTCATTAAGTCGCTCAAATGCATTTCTCACTTAAATCCTTGAAACAATTTATAGTCCGGTCGGTAATACCACCCAAATATGATTCCGTGTGCATTGCTTGTTAAATCTTGAAACTATGCATTTTCTGAATGGTCTTGGAGTCCTCTTTAAAATAAGATATGTTTCCATTTTTTATTTTGAATATTAAGGCATGAAAATTACGATGGCCGAAAAGCTTATCTTAGCAAGAAAAACGTCAATTATAATTAACGAAACATTTTATTTGAACGAAATTCGCTTAGGATAAACACTTAAAACAGCTTCTAAGACTAAAATGAGAACATAGCCAATCATTAATGACTCCAGATTATCATTTAGAAAATTACGATGGCCGGGAAGTGTAATTTTGCATAGCTTATAACCACCATATGCTAAACATCGATATAACTGCCGATCGTATCAAATAGATAATAATATTAAATTGAATTTTGACTATAATTTATTATAAGACACATTTTTGGTCAATTAGCTAAATTACGATGGCCTCTAAGCACATTTAATAATCTACAAATCATATGATTAGGAATCTAGGAATATTAAGGATCAATTTCAACATGTTTTATACACGATTGATTTTATGTAATAAAGACCACATAATATTTTATTTCAAACCACAAAACATGTGAAAAAATACGATGGCCGAAAAGTGCAATTTATTTGTATAGCAAACAATAAGCAATTATAAAGAATCAGTATAACTGTCGACTTTTACAAATATATGATATCATTAACCTACATACTCTCTATCACTCTATCATAACAGTATGCAATTCTTTTGATTGTTTCGTTAAATTACGATGTCCCATAGGCACGTTACATTTACATTCTGTAAACCATATGGACAGACAATCAGATTACAAATATTTATCCCCTTAATAATCCCTACAACTTGTTTACAAAATAATTCAGACCAATTTAAACTCATACAGATACTGCATAGTGATCTTTATGCATTTCTATCTTCTTATTTGCCTTGTCAATCAATTACAATGTAGACATGGATAATAGAGCAATTGTTTAATATCCTCACACAATTTGTGCAACTGAAAGAAAAACCAAATTACATTTGAAATATGTTAATGAATACACTAGTGATCTAAATATGCTGATTAAATCTCGATTCAATATTTATTTGCCAACTGTTGTTCTCTTTCATATATGATTCGTTAACTATTGAATGATGCCGATACTTTGCTTCGTATTTATTTTGCACAAATTAACAATGTGGAATCACCGCTTTGGATGAACACAAATATCGTATTATAATTTCAAAAACATATTTATCCTACTCCGGATACTATAGAGCGTCAATATCGCTATGCGGAAAATCTGTAAACGGGACACATACAAACAGGTACACATGACTGGCATTTAGCTCACAAATTCAGTTCATGAGCACGACGGAGAGAAAAATGCAGGTGTTCTGATTACAATAATTTACTGATATATTTCCCATGCCATCATCGTCTGATTCATGTACTGTGTCAACGTTCTGACTTTGAAGGTTCATTCAAGAATTCTCAGCAACTTTCTAAAGGAGTCTGCAGAGGTTTTGAAGGCATTCACACTGAAAGGCTTAGAAACAAACGATTTCGATGCTATTCTTTATGGACTCGAAAGTTATGTGTGTCACCTCTATGACGCTTAATCAAAGTTAGCGATTGAATGGTCAAACAACACAGTTTCAGTTTCTGACATCTCTCGCCTGAGCAGTTTGGATGGCTCATTGACAAAAAAAGATTATGATAAATTTCCAACAAATTTGCCTGTAGCCCCTGAAGCAATCACGAAACTCGTCCAGTGTCAATGTTTTAAATCGAAATGTTCTTCGTGGTGCTCATGTTGGCAATCAAACTTGAATTGCACCTAGATTTGTCGCTATGGAGCTGATGTGGATTCCTGTATGAACTTTCAATGTCAGAACGCTGATACAGTAAATGAATCAGGCGATGATGGCATGGGAATTATATCAGTAAATTATTGCCATCACAGGTCCGGCATTTGTCTCTCCGTCGTGCTAATGAACTGTATTTGTGATATAAATGCCAGTCATGTGTACCTGTTTGTATTTGTCCCGTTTACCGATATTCCGCATAGCGATATTGACGCTCTATAGTATCCGGAGTATGATAAATATGTTTTTGAAATTATAATACGATATTTGTGTTCATCCAAAGCGGTAATTCCACATTGTTAATTTGTGCAAAATGAATACGAAGCAAAGTACCAGCATTATTCAATAGTTAACAGATTATATATGAAAGAGTGTATGAGTTGACAAAAAAATTATTGAGTTGTAAATTAATAAGCAAATTAAGATCACTAGTGTATTCGTTGACATATTTCAAATATAATTTGGTTTTTCGTTTGGTTGCAGAAATCGAGTTAAGATAATAAACAATTGCTCTATTATCCATGTCTACATTGTAATTGATTGACAAGGTACATAAGAATACATAACAATCACTATGCGGTATCTGTATGAGTTTGAATTGGGCTGAATTATCTTGTTTACAAGTCGTAGGGATTATTAAGGGGATATTTATATCTTATTTTCTGTTCATATGATTAACAGAATGTAAATGTAACGTGCCTTTGGGCCATCGTAATTTAACGAAACAATCAAAACAACTGCATACTGTAATGATACAGTGATAGAGAGCACCTAGGTTAATGCTATTATAGATTTGTAAAATTCGACAGTTATACTGATTCTTGATAAACGCTAATTGTTAGCTATACAAATAAATTGCACTTTCCGGCCATCGTATTTTTTTCAAATGATTTTCTGGTTTAAAATTAAATGTAATGTGGTCTTTTTTACATAAAATCAATCCTGTTTAAAACATGTTGAAATGGATCCTTAATATTCCTAGATTCCTAATCATATGATTTATAGATTATTAATGTACCGTGCTTAGAGGCCATCGTAATTTAGCTAATTGACCAAAAATGTGTCTTATAATAAATTATAGTCAAAATTCAATTTAATATTATTATCTATTTGATACGATCGGCAGTTATATCGATGTTTAACATATGGTGGTTATAAGCTTTGAAAAATTACACTTCCCGGCCATCGTAATTTTCTAAATGATAATCTGGAGTCATTAATGATTGGCTATGTTCTCATTTTAGTCTTAGAAGTTGTTTTAAGTGTTTATCCTAAGCGAATTTCGTTCAAATAAAATGTTTCGTTAATTATAATTGACGTTTTTCTTGCTAAGATGAGCTTTTCGGCCATCGTAATTTTCATGCCTTAATATTCAAAATAAAAAATGGAAACATATCTTATTTTAAAGAGGACCCCAAGACCATTCAGAAAATGCATAGTTTCAAGATTTAACAAGAAATGCACACGGAATGGTATTAGCCACCGGACTATTATCACATGAGGTTCTGGCCATATCGATAGCGTTTTCGGGCGTTTTCTCACTGAAAACGCTAGCTTGCCTCGGTATTCATGTTGACACATCTACAGGGCTCGAAACTCACGGGGGCCGAGGGGCCATTGGCCCCAGGATTTTCAAAATGGCCCCTCGGTTTTTGAGGTCGGGAGCCCAAAAGGCCCCCAAACTTTCGAACCTCCTACATATGAATATATATGTTCGGGCCACGAGATTTAAGTTTGGCCCCCAAGTTTTAAAGAGCGGGGGCCCGCGGGGGCGAAAAAAATCGAGTATCGAGCCCTGCATCTAGAAACACGACAAGCGGTGAAACATCACAGAACGAAAGTCGTTGGGTTTCCCATATGGACTACAGTGAAAAACGCGGTTTATTTGTAAACAAAAGGCTCGAAAACGCTTCCCGTTTAATCAGGCCCTAGGGAAGCTAGGGCCGCGCCATAGGCGTTCGCATCTTCGCGAAATGCGAATTTGTTTCGGAAAAATTCGAAATCGAATTTGAGCTACATGTAAAATGCTCTAATGGTTATTCGCTACAAATTTCGAAAGACATTATCAAAATGCGAAAGAAACATTTGCCCTAGAGAGGCATGGTCATTATTGGACATCTACGGAAAAAGTTAAGCGACATCGATTCACGGACTACGTTCCCTTCCATTGAGTCATATTAAACCATTGCATAAAATCTTTCGTTGGGCACTCCTGTCTACAGCTACCCGCCTCTTTCAAACCTTTTTAAAGCACATACAAGGAAGCATCGTCCATACGAAGCAAGGTGGCTTCATCCATTTTCGGACGACGTTCCCTCGTTATCAGACCCTACGGAAGCATGCAAACGCAGAAAATTGGCATATAACACAGTAAACTATGCGGAACAAATACCACTGGGTTTACATTTTTTTTTCAAAATTTTCTGCGTTTGCGGTAAAAACTCTGCTGGCCAATGAACGTAATTCAAGGTGGCTCAATCCATTTTCGGACGACGTCCCCTTAATGCAAAAGCGCTCCGTTCGGCTCCAGTGCCCTCAAAGCCCCAATCACTCAAAGGCACCAAACCGCAATTAAAGCCCAATCATTTATCACCCCCATAGCCCCCCGCTTATAAGATGCGGTCGGTTTTATTATTTAAAGTGGATGGACGAAAGAAAAGTGAGCAATAGCTCCGAAGGTTTGATTTTGGTGGTACCGGTACCTACTATGATAAAGATATGCATAATATTTTCGATTTTGACATTTTTCATACAAATGATTCCGTACTTTTATATTAAATTAATCTATTTAAATCATCGTTTTGAATGATACCTTTTATGTACGTGTAAGTATCACAATAGCGCGCTTTATGTTCTTTATTGAGACATTCTGAGCTTGAGATGTTCATATGAAACCGAAAAGTGAAAGCAATGGAGAAAATTAATCTAAAAAGGAGGATTCTTCAAAATATTAGAAACGCAATGCCTCCCACTCCCCTACCATTCTTCCCGATGTTCCATAACAGCATAACATCTCGTCTCGTATGTGGTTACATTGACATCCCATCGTTGGGTATTATATTCAGCTGCGATCAGGATAAAGAGACGTTGCTTCATTACACCAAACCCTCTCTCTCAAACACATCCGATACATTCAAAATAGGGGACAATAGTGGCGTCTATGACATGAGCTCTTAAAATAGGAGACGGAGAACTCGTGAGGGGAGGGAGGCGGTGAGATAAAAGCGGCTGACAAATTTAAAGGATTGAGAATAGGTGTCTTGGAACTGCAATGTTAATATAAATGAAAGATAATTTTGAATCAAGTGTACATTAAATTGATATTGTTCAACCTGACAAAATTAACATAAGGTGGTTATATGAGAGGGATTTTATATAAATTTTCTAAATATATGATTTAAAAAAAGATTCATCAGTTTGCAATAAAATTATTTTTGACAATCAAGAAAACTGCGCCTATAAGAAAGTTTACAAGAAAGTTGTTGTCGTGATTGCAAAAACGGATAATTCTTAAATGATCAAAACTATTTAATAAAATCAAATTGTACTTAATCCGTGTTAAATTGAATTTTGATTCTAAAATGGAAATGAAAAATGACAAAAATATAAATCGAAATAATATTTTCTGTTACATGAATAATGTAGATTGTGATTGTTGATCCGGGTAGAACTTCATATATCACGACTTTTATTCGTATTCCTGCGATAAAAAAGCCTTCATGAAGCAACGAAGCAAACGCATATCGCAAATGACACTGGAATTAAGAATATCATAAACTGAGACCTCGCTTTTGCGCCAGAAAAAAGGAGAAAACAAATCATCAAAATCGGATTTGTGTCCATGGAGGTGTGCTTGACATATCAACCCAAAGGAGCCTTGAAAACTGTTTTGTTTTTGCATTTTGTCTTCTTTTTTGACGCGATAGTGCCGACAGCTAAAATCACGTCGCACGCAGTTCAGTGATTTTCCCGTGATTAGCGAGCGGACGAATCGCGCGAGCTGAAAAGAAGCAGGAACCTCGAATTAAGGGGTGATCAGAATTAGATTGGGTTATTTTAGTTTTTTTCGCATTATCTTTATGTTACTTGGCGCGTAATAAAGTGCATTAAGCACAAAAATAAACCCGGATTTTTAGGCTATGGCTGAATTGACAAATGGGGGCGACACGGTGTTAACCGAAAGTAGTGCTCCTTTTTAAAAATATCTAACGTCACCAGCTTTTAACAAAAAGTTAATGCTTGACTCTAAAAGCAGTGCAGTGACTGTTGAAGACATATCTGGTTATCCAACAATATCAGGAATGGAAATTCATCACAAAAGTTCATGGTCGCATTTTAAAGAATCTGACGCCGAATCAACAAATAAACAAATGGAAAATCTCACTACATCACGCTTTGCGGATAACAACGATCTACTAAGTCATCATGACAATACATACGATGCGACAACGATATTCGACGAAACAGAATACACAATTGATACTTCAGATACCCTACACGATACTTATATAGATAACCCATTATTCTGGGTACTCATTTGCATCATTGTTGTAGCGTTGCTAGGTAACGTCATCACGTGTGTACTGGTGCGTTGTGACGTCACGTTACATCATATGACGTATTATTTTGTGACGTCACTTTGTATGCTGCATATTATGACGTCACTCACTGTGATGCCGTTTGCCGTGCTGGTCACAATTCAAGGTAATTCGCTTTTTAAATGTCAATGATTTATATTTATTAGATTTAGTCATTTAAATAATTTCATTGACCATAACATGTAATCACTTTTGTTAAATAAAGTAATTGTTTTATAAAGCAGTAAAAGAGTAGAGTAGAATTTCGTATGGTAGATTTCCATTAAGTATTAGATAAAGGCTCAATAAAGGATTGACGACAGGCGCGGGAAAACATAAACCCGCTCATTCGTCTTATTTTATATTTATTTGTCCAGATTATTCCAAGGATTTTCACCCAAAATCGTATTTAAATTAACCACAGAAACAAGTATATTGTCCGTGAATACATTATTTAAAATCATAAATTTCATGTTATTATTTTTTTTCTGCAGGCAGTTTCACCCACTCCGTGGCCCTCTGCAAACTGTGGACCAGCCTGGACCTCTTCATCTGCAACAACACCTGCCTGCACCTCGCCTTCGCCATCATGGACGCCTACTTACGCCTCAAGGAACCACTACGTCACAGGGGGCGTGGCTCTCCCCTAAGGTGTTCACGAATCACGTGGCTTCTCTCGCCCTGGCTCATCTCATTGGTGCAGGCCTCGGCACAGTTTATGCTGAGCGAATCAGATCATCCCATTGTACATGATGGGCTGTGTTTTATATATAATAATAATTTCCTCATTGTGGGCTCCATATTTAGCTATGGTATACCCAACGCGATTACAGTGGCGTTTTATAGTTTGTGCTACAAGGAGATCAAGGCGTTAAAAACCGGGCGATATTTCGATGAAAACGGAAGTCTGCGACGTCAATATACGCATCATCAGCACGGAAGTGACGACAATTCGTCACAAAGTGATGATGACGTTGATGACGTCGACACGTGTATTGCTGACGTCATCAATCATGGTGATGACGTAAATGACGTCATTGAACCACAAACGCCGGAAAAAGTGCCCGAAATCGTACAAATGGAAGTCGTCGCGACCAAACGACGTCCTGTTGGAAACAATCTCGTCACGAGATCACCGAACGGTGAAACGTCGCATTTTAATAACATCACGTCATTTTCCAATGATCATGCATCATTGCAAGGTGCTACTAATGGATGTCTCATAAGTAGCACGGGACATACTAATAGGGCGTTTGCAAACAGTACTATGGATGACCACTATGATATACCTGAAACCACTGAACAACTGGACCAAGTCACAGACCAACACAATACATCCTGCACCGTTCTATTAGAAACAGAAGCCCACACCAACAAAACCCCGACCGAAAATAAACCCCACGAACAACAAACCCAACTGAAAAATCCGGATCCAGAGATCCAGAAATGCGAAGCCGACCACGTGATCATGAACCAGGAATGCCCGGATGAATGCTTACGTCACGAACTCGAATTATCACGTGTGCTCTTCATGCTCATGCTATCCGTCTGTCTGTCCTGGCTGCCACTGTCCGTCGGTCAATTTGTCTACGCTGTGTGTCCCGACTGTGTGCGGAGATTGACGATGGGTGAACTGCTGTGTTTGAAATGGGCAGGGTATATATGTGGGGTTTGGGGACCGTTTATTTATGTCAAGTGCTCCGAGTATGTACGCTGTGCGCTGAGGCAATTGGTAACATGCCAGTATTGTCGATGATTATTTTTGTTGTTGCAAGATAAAGAAAGTATTTTATAAATCGATAAGTTTAAACCAACGAAGCTAATGAGGGGTTAAATATCAGGTTATCTATGATTATTGGCAGTGATTCTGAAACATAGTATTTATGGTTTCTTGAGTAAAATCTAGGTAAAGTTTATGCATGTTCCAATGATGCAAACATAAGAAATGTAACTGCACTATATTAATTATTATGTCAAATATAATTGATTTCAATCCACAACATATTTTGGAGAGCGAAATATTTTGACATGCAATTATGTGTGGACACTGAATAATCGACATTAAACTATAATTGTATGATTTGTTTGGATAAAAAAGAAACAATGAACTAATTCATTCCCTAAAATTAAGTTGGTATCACAATCATACATCTTTTGTGTTTATCTTAAGTATATTATATATGTAACATGTATTGAAATAACCAAAAATAACGATTGAGATAAAGATACGTTTTGTTCTTCACATTTAAAACGACAATACAACATTTAATATTTAACATTAAGACTAAACTAAGTTATGTTTACATATCTCTCGAAATCTTCGAAATATCACAACGCGAATGACGATGTCCATCTCGATTTCTATAGATCTACTAAATCTTATGAGTGAATAAGAGAGGCACTTTAATATACTATTCACTCACTAAGAAACTACAAGGTCTAATGGCATCCAGCTACAAGAAGAATTTACATTTAAATCTTACACGTATAAGAATAAATATACTTTGAGTACAGTCATATGCTGCATAATATATCAAGCCTTAATACCACAAAGCCAGATAATGCATCCAACAGGGCGATAAAAGCCCTCTAAATTAGGGGATCCACCGACCCTACTAATACCATCCAAGACCTTTAAGGATCTGGCCATATGCTAAGATTTGTTTTCAAGTTCTTTTTCTCGTGCTCAGAATGCGTGTTTTAACTGAATTCCTAGTGAGAACTCCAAAATGTGTGAAGCTTTAAAAACCGCAGCGAGGTTTTTGTTGCGTTCCATAAGGAATACATTGCAAAAAAAACGGTTTGTTTAGAAACAAATCTAAAAAAAGTTCCCTATGTTGTCAGGACTATAAATGGACACTGAAAGGTGCCCTGTTGATGTTCGCGAATAAAAAGATATGGCCATCCTCCTCTGACTTATGTTGCATATAAACAATCTTCCATCACCAACATAGGGCGACATACGAGAAGACGCCCCTGCTTTTAAACCCTTTTTTGAGGCTGCATTTCGGTGTAACTTGTGCGTATCACAAGAATTAAGATGTGATGTACAAAACAAGCACATTTATCCCATTTTAAACATAAACGATGATTCCATGCTAAGAAACAAATAATTTAATATAATATTTGATCGTTGAGTGTCCCTCATCTTTTGCACGACAATGTGTCTTAGGTTGTGGGCGGGGTGCACTGGGATGTGTTTTTGTTGGTGTTTTTTTTTACTTTCTTTTGGCCAATATTATCATCGTCTAGGGCTGTCTCATTATTTAATGGGATGTTTCGCTGATGTTTTGCGTGGCTACTGGTTGAAATGAAGAAGAATCACGACTTATCTTTAGGAAAATGTATCTTTGCAAAATAAAAGTAAGTCCATGGTTACATTTGCATTTTAAAACGCAACTTTGTTCGTGATTTCAAATTGTATTCTTTATGCGAAATCAAAAGTGCATAGTCCAAAGCGCAACTCGCGGTTTGAGTTTCCTATATGGAATACTTTGGAAAACACGAACAAAACTGCGAATGCAACCATGGCCTTAAGATATATTGCATCCCATTAGCCTATGATCCTTTAATTATGAACATTGAAATCCTCAACTTTCTACGTAATCGCCCCCTTTAAAATTGACTGTCTTATGATCATCTTATCATCCATCTAAGATCCGAGAAGCTCTCGATGAGCAATGGTCCGCCCCATTAATAATACTCGTTATAATAGGGTTTCTGTAGAATTTGATTAGGGACGTTATCTTATCTAATTTCATAATTTTTATTTAATCATGCAATGTATCATTTTAATAACGCACCGACGTAACGTATAATCAAACGGAAATGGCTTATATAAGACGCAAAACATATTCTAATTAGATTTTTTTAATGTTTCTATTTTGAAATAAGTAAAAATATCCCATCTTAGACTTAAATTAAAAGTAAACTACATGTAACAATGAAATATGGACCACCCCCGTTCCAAATTTAAAATCAGAGAAAAACTGAAGTGGCACTTATTATGAAACCACCCAAAGGCCCATTGAGTTTCCAAAACAAAGTTAGTCCCAATTTCATAGCTGCCCCTTATAAATCGAATCAGGGATTTGATCGAACAGTTGATAAGTGATTTCTATATTCAATTTACGGTGATTTGGAACAAAATGATTTTTCGTGAGAGGAAATCATTCGACATTGCTTTAATGCGATCAATGATCAATCAACGGGAGTATTGGGCGTATGGACGATATTTTTCAACAGACTTGTTCAAACGATTAACGAAATAACTCACCGATAATCCATGCAAAACAAAAATATACTGTATTTACAAAAGGCAGGGATAAAATATAAGGGCTCTGAACTTGTTCTGCAGAGTACCTGTTCAAAATTCTAATTTACAAGACAGACAACCCCCAGGTTCAAATATCACCGGGCATTGACATGATTTTAAAAGCCATGTACCTTTAAAGCCGCGTTCACCCGAAACGCGGGTAAACACTGCTTAAGGGAGTGACATGGTGAGACGAACTAAACAAGGTTTTTCACCACATCATGTGTTTAAAATTCGAGTAACGTTCTAATGAGATGTCACCAGTCATTCAACAGCCTGATAGTTAAACCGTGAAAGAAGCCCGGGTTTTCTAGTGATGTCCTTTGGGACCAAACAACACAATGCAACTATGATTGTGATCTAAAGGTTTCTGCTAATGTTATATATTTTGTTGTTTGTTTGTTTTTTTTTTTATCTGATTTCTTTACGTTTACGTAAATGAAATCATATATTATTTTCGTGCGGTTTTGAACCGCAATTTACTTATGGATTTTGTGGAACACTTTACTCTATCAATTAGACTTCCTACATAGCTAGGAGAGATATCAGCGCCTAAATTATGCTTTTGTGTTTATGCTCGTATAGTTAAACATATCAAGTGTTATTTTGCATAATAAATACAAGCATTTTGAATGAATCAATATTCCAAAACGGGTCAGATTTTCCCTTAAAGCTGCCAGCACTGTACGACTATACCCGTCCCCTATTGGTTAAGACGACATCACATGACATAAACAGCATGCATTTATGCACATTGCTCTTATGACGCAATACAGGCACTCTATTGACTGCAGCTGTCAATCACAAGATTGTCAATCACACCCCCAGAGGCTGCCAATAGTTATGCACAGTGGGCGGGGCCTACGCTACTTACGGCAAGAGATGAGTCAATGCCTTTATTGAGGCGTGCTGCTGTGACTATTTTTAGAGAAAAAAAAAGCACTGCTTTAATGTTTGATCAATTTGAGCACTGGGACTAGATTTTTGATGTTGTATAATAAATAGACAAAGGCGTGAAACAGTTATTCGATTTGCTAGATGGCAAATAACAATTTGGCCCTTTCATGAATATGAAAATTAGTAAACATAATATTATGATTCAATTAAAGATCTTTATTCCCAACAAAATCCTAATTGGTAATGGTGCGAGTTATGTATTACATTGCAGTAATGTCTCAAATGAAGCATGTTAAAAATAATTATCTTGTAAACAAAAGAAAAGAAAGATTCTTATATTCTATGAATATATCTATCTAGTTTTTTTGTGTTGTTTTTATGAGTTTCTTATATTTCGTAGTGATATGAGCGTTTGTATCACAATTTCTAGCGGTATTAAACCGGGTGATATGAAATGTCATCTGTATTAACTTTCATCGTGCTATATAATTTTAATAAGTTGTTTCGTCTCATTTCTAAAGCAGTATGTGAATTGACGTTTGACAGTCTGCTTATAATTAACTTAAGAATAGAGATAACCAATTTCCCAAACAACTCCCATCGCCTTAAACCAAACCGAACCCAACACCACCCCCCCCCCCCCCCCCCCCCCCCCCCCCCC
>LQRL01031600.1:6204-20597 GCA_001703475.1 Hydroides elegans
ATTACAAATAGACGAATAATTACAGTTTATAAAGCGGTGTTCTTTGGATAGTTTAACGATAGGGCAGAATATTGTTTGAGGAATTTATAGTCTGGTTCGAGATCCCGTGAGGGGATGACAATGACAATATTACCGGTTAAAGCAAATCACGCAAAACCAATTAAAGTAGAGTGTACAACGTAGTAAACAGTTATCTTCAGCGATTTAATCAAATGCAGAATATGTTTGATTCAATAATATAAGAAAAAATTGACGTTGTCTTGCATAAAAAAAATATTTTAAAAAGTTGAGACGTCCAAAACATTCATGAATTGTTATGTATATGGAATCTATATAACAATGAAACTGTGAATCATTCATAAGATTGGTAGTTGGCTTTTTGAGGGGCACTCAACGATTTATTATTTTTAAATTGATCTCAATCTATCTATTATATAGCGGAAGATGATAAGATATCTTTGAAATAAGCTTAATAAGCTGATTTGTATCAATATTTATCAAATAAATAAAAATTATTCTGAAATTGCAAGCAAGAAACCCATAAAAGCTACTGCAAGCAAATATACAATCTCCTACCAGAATAAAGATTGCAATAAATCAACTGTGATTCAACTGTGTATTAGGTTATTCTCCTAAAGACACGTTTAATACAATAAAAGATAAAGCTGCTTTGTTTGGTATATTCACAAACATAATCCTAGAGCGAAAGAATCGTTTCGAAAAAAAACTTTGTTCTGTTCTGAAAAAAACTGCAAGCAAGGAAGATCTGCTTCATGAATAAACATTTACCCGAATAAACCGCTGAGTGCTCTAGCTTTTTGTTATGTGAATGATCCCTGTATCAATAGAAACTAGATTCGCATCAGTTACGACAATTAACGGATCATATTTCTCTGACAATATTGACAAAGAGTTTTTTTGTCAAATGAACAAAGCAAGTATGCTTAACTCCAGCATCATGTGATCTATAATCTATAGTATAAAATTAAGAATAATTCATAAGCTGACTCTATTATCTGAGGTAGATTCAATATATGTTATTTCATTTTCACGATTAACGCGGATTAACATAATTCAATAACAGATTTTACGTAATAATATTTTGATATGGAACTACAAATACAGTATGCATACAGTTAATCAATGCAATCATTTTAAAGCAATTAATATATTAATGTTTTATTCAATAGGTTCATTAATTTTTTATTAAGATCCTAAATTGTGCATATTAGTGTAGTGAAAAGCACAAAAATACATTCCAGATTTGGACAATAAACGCATAAATATATGATTTTTATAAGTAGAAGTAGAATTTAAAACATTACTTAAAATGTATATTTAATCGATAGATTGAAACATCAAGATCAACATTCGAGGTGATACTTGAGACAAAGAATATGTTTAAAAGGAGTAGAAGACACTGAAATAATCATACAAAAATCTTACATTGATGCATCACCAAAGAAAATATGTATATGAAATAGTTAACAATAAGAACAATTAAAATGATATTTGCAACATCATATGCGATCTCCATAGACCATAACTCATTAGCATATTTAGCGATAATAACACTCGAGTTATTCACCCACGTGACGTCATTATCATCAACTGGACCGGTTTGTCCAACCGAATTCGAGGAAAATTCCGACTTTTCGTCATTCGATCGCTACTGTGATCTCTACAGTTTCAGCTTGGCTAGAATTCCAGCTGAGTTTCGCGAGGATATATGTTACAGTAAATGTTTGGTCTTTAATACGTGTGCGTATTATGTGTATGCCGTCACTAATACGCAATGCGTTGTGTGTTTGCGTAATCGCGCGCGGTTTGGTGAGTTACACGTGGGTGCTGAGCTACAAGGATATAGTGCGGTACCGACAGGAAGCGTCAATTCGAGAACAGGTATGTAGGTATATAAATATCTTTGATTTTAGCTAGGAATTGAATCGGTATTTATGAAACGTCTTAGATATCATCCTGTTACGCACGTCCCTAGAAGTAGGCCCATATAGCGGAGATTTGAGAGCCGCTTGGTACAGGTTGCTTAGATACCGACCAGTGCGCTTTTTGATTATAAAAAAAAACAGAGAAAAGGATATGCGGCTATTCTGTTTATATTTAATTGAGAGTGCTTAGTGTGTCCACATTACAATACGGTTTCGGTGCATTAGCGTACATATTGCATTTCATGCAAACTTAATAGATCGAATCAATCTTGTCTAAATATATGTTCGTTTTGGTAACAATTGTCCTCCTTTTCAGGTCTGCTACCATGCGGTTTCCTCGACCATTCCTGCCAATCTCTTCGTTTCGGTGGCACTACAGGACAACCCTATGGGTTAACACTTGCCGATGGAGAACGAATCACTGACATGGCTTTCTGTAATCCCCAAACCGGCTCCTGGTATTTTGCTATTTAATTTAAAGAAAACATTTACCCTGTATCTTTGTTTGAAAAGGTTCTTCAAGGCGTTTATGACAACATTTTTAAAATTTCCCATTCTCTTTTGAGCTTTTTCTTGGTTAAAAACCGGATTACTCACACAACTAAAGGTGCCCCCTTGTCTACACGGAACCTCATCAATACCTTATGGTGATCTCATATGGGTTTATTTTAGGTCACCATGAGCTTATGATGAGGTTTTATGTAGATTAGGTAGCTAGCTAGCAATGCATAGACTGCCTTAGATAAATATGTACTTTATTACGATGTTAATAGTAATAGTTTATTTAATGCACATATATATATATATAATAAATGTGCAGATGCTAGATAATAGGGATTTAATATGTATACTTCAAAACATTACAGGTATCACACACGGCTCGGTGGTTTTCGCGTGTCCATAGCAACAAGTGATGCATCAACCCGTGACGTCACAATGGCTTGTTTTGAACCCGAAAGCTGGGATTTCGACACGGTTTATGAATTCGGTCCCGATGAGGTTATTACAGGGGTGGAGCTGTATTATGATTCGTATGTCAATGGGATGCGTATTCATACGAGTACAGGGGGCGTATTCGAGAAGATGGGTTCGAGTGCGGGAATCATTGGGGATGATTATTGCAGGGTTGATGGGAACGGGTTGGTTGGTATGGATGCTAAGGGGGGATACATACTGGATTCGATAGAATTTCAGTTCCAAGACTGTGAATAACAATTGCAAAAACAAATATGCCTTAAGGTATTTAAACGTGGGTATCGATACAATACACAATTGAAAAAAAAGAGATATTAAAGAACAAACTAATACATAAATTGTGACTTGGTAAAGCAGTGTTGATAAGTCATGGTAATACATAATTCGAATATATTTATTGTGAATAAATAGGAGATCTAGCAGCTATGCTATTTGAAAAGTGAGACCAACTGCTGTTAATTGGAGGATTGAAATAAATGAAACAAATATTCAGTCAAAAAATGTAAATTAAAACGAAGAACACATTTTATACCAGTGATGGGACAGTTAGCAATTTTGCAGAATATTGGGGTCTTATACACGAAAACCCGATTATGGATATTACTGGGAACAAAAGAGTTTGGATTCAATATTGTTCTATCAACAGACAATCTTATTTTGTTATATGTAAGGCCATTTTTCAAATAATTTTATCAGTTTTCGTTGAAGTCTCATTAATAAACACAATCGTTTAAAGATTCAAATTAATTTGCGTTTGACTGTTTGTATTTCGCGATTCAGCAAAGCACGTAAAATACTTCGGATGATTTTTGTAAATTGTTTTCTAGTTTTTGTTTTGTTTTATCATATAGCTACATGTAAGTAAGGGTTCGTTCAAATTGATCAAACCAACCTTCAAACCTAACTACAAAACACTTAGGTCATGGCGATATTATTTTTTATATATATATAGTTTTAAGGGTAGTTTGACGGTAGGTTTGAAGGTTGTTTAAAGGGCCTTCAAACCAACCTTAATTTTGGTATTGTCGAAGCGGTCCTTAAGTGGCCTTAAATTCAGTATTTAGTTGTTACAATTACGTTGTCATGCAAGATGTTTAGAAAACAAAGGATTTTCGCGTTTTACAGCGACAATTTTTGTTTCTCTCCCGGCTGGTGCCATTCAAGAATCCAAATAATGCTATCCCCAGGACATAATCGATGAGTTTAACGAATATATAGGTCACGGTAAAATAAATTCAACAAAGACCTTTAGCTCAGTCGTCTCAAGATCCTTGTCCTCAATGAAGATGAAAAACAGACCAATAAATCATTAGCAGAATAAAAATGTTGTGCGAAAATACTTTGGTCATAGTTACATCATGCCTTCAGGTAGTTGTCTATGGTCTTGTTTTAGTTCTTCGATTTCCTTGTCTGATGCTGTTTAGTTGTGTTATGAATAACTGACACTATTACAAGAAAAGCTATTATCAAGATTGAATAAAATATACATGGATCCACCCTTAGGGCCTCGCTACATTTGAAACCTTTTCATGTTTTTATCCCTATATAACCTGTCATCCAATGTATTATTATGTGAAAACAAAATCAACGAGCGTTTAGATAACTTTTAGAGTTTTCCATAAAAAAATACATTCGAGGACATGTAAAACAAGTAAAAGTTTCCAATGTGACCATGCCCTTACTGCTCCATATCTAAATGGCACAGCACGAGCAGTTCCCTGACAGAATGTGTTAATTCCCCTGTAAATTCCAGCTGACTTTGAAATTTTGAGATTTATTCTAGGATTTGAGGTACTCTTTGTAAATTTCGATATTTTCTTGCTGATTGAAAAATGATGACTAAGATATTGATTACAATTGCTTGTCATATAAACTGTTATTCATTACATATAATTTGAAATTTAGTTATATTAAACATATGGATGATCTTAAAAGATGTGTCTATTTTGCTCCAATCTGGCTAGAAAGGAGAAACGGAACAGTTAGTATGAGAAAAGTGTAAACCTTTCGCGATTTTTGTTTGTGTACAAAATATATTATTGTCCATATTTGTAAAGTTGTTTAAAGACGGTTTGCAATTGTTTGAAAAAAAAGTGCCAATGGGCGCCCTTAATATCTTAGCAAAACCACTCGCCGCTTCCAGTGGGGTCTTGTCCTTACCCTTTCGATTATTCACGTCTCAAGTTTTATTTCTCAAAAAAGAAAATCCTTAGAATAAGGACACAGTAGACATGTGAAAAACATACATACATGTATACAGTGATACAAAAAAAGGAATAAAATCACTAATCTATACCAATGAAAAACTTATCACTTATAAACGAGACTTATTGTTCTATCAATTCTAGCTTACTTCCTTATTTTAATTTCACTATTATAGTTCATAATTTAACTAAAAAGTAACATATTGGCATGCTGAACACGCTCTTTTCCTAACATAAGTCTACGCTCCTCTTTGAAAAAACAACTCGCAATTTAGTAAGACATTAAATTCGTCCCCAATTTGGCCACTCTAGAATGATTCACTATAGCATTATGTACAACGTCGCTTAGCTGTTTAGAATGTCTTGGCATGTCAATCCCTTAACTGACTTTGATGGTTATACCTCCCATAACGTCGAAATATGTAAGATGAAATCTTAAATTTAAAGCCGATAATAGAGTTGATAAGATAAGATAAAAATAGTTGTAAAACATACATTTTTCCTCCTAAAGCACGACAACACATTTATGTTATTAGTTTATATCTCTTGCTAAAAGGCTAGTTTCGATTTTGTTGATGTAGCAAGTAATTAATTATGTCGCTGTCACATCGCGTATTTATCAAGTTTCCTGTTGATAAAATACATTATACCTTGTTCATAAAATCCAAAATATGCAAAAGGTGTGTGAGTTGTATCATATGCGTTAAAAATAATGAATTGATACGATACATGTATATTACAATGTATATCATTTACATTTGGTATAATATACACTGTTTAGATAATTTTATTAATTAGACCCACCACTTCCCGGACATTTCTCCGGGGTATAGTCCCATGATAAAATGCCATGGATGTTGGCAACAATGTAGACGTCTATATATATATAAAACAATCACGTGCAAATACAGTCAAGTAAGTCTCCGGCTTGTACTTAACTGTGATTGACTGTAGTGGTCAAAGACGAATAACTAATAAAATATGTACAATCCAAAATATTTTTTTTTCTTTCTCAATATGACATTGTTTATACTAATAATAAATATCGACACTTTCAGAGCTCACTGTGCATACATTTTACATTTGTTATATTGTCAGTTGAATATTGAGTAATAGGATTAGAAATTCTAACGGCAAGAATATTCTTATTCTAAATTAGAAGAATCTTATCTTTATAAAAAAAAAACCTTATCAACTTATTGTTTTATGATGAAGTTTGATGAACTGTATATATATTAAAAGTTAAGACTTGATCAGACTATATTATTAAAAAAAGACAACCTCAACAAAGTCAGTTGGATGTTTCGATGATAATTTTGAACGAGAGGAATATTATGCTCGGTAGAGCATATAAATCTGCTATTTTTTTTCATGAGAAATGAAATTGAAACCTTATTTATCTAGACCATAGATTCCACTTGCATATTAACATTTTTAAATCCATGAGAGTTTTCTTAAAGTAGACGAATTCGTAGACTAACATATAATCGCTCAAGCTTGTTGCCATGGATAGTTTATCTAATTTATTGCAACACTCTTTATTGCATTCTTAACCCAAACAACAAAACATAAGAAGGGCTGTCCCAACGCTTTATCACATGGTGAGGGTGCATTTCTTAAAGAAATGATAGCGAAAGGCTAAGATGCACGGAAAAGATGTACTGCATCTTAGCTCTTCTTCTGATTACAATTTTAACCAGCTGCATATGTAAACAAATGTTCAGAAAAAAATCAAATATTCGTAATAAACCAATATCAACATGGATATATGTTTGAATCATTGATGTCAAATGGATGATTATTTCATCCACGATGATTAATGTGCATAATAATCACTTAAGTTATTCTTATTTCTGATTTAAAATGACAATATTGTATTATCGCCCAGCAATGACACTGCCTAAAAACATCTGTCAAACAGCCGTTTTCCATGTAATAAAGGGAATACAATATTCAGATGCATGATAGGAAGATGTTTATTGCACTCAGGGAGTCGAAGTGGATGAATTCTGCCTCCGGCTTCGTGCATTCACTTCGACTCCCATCGTGCAATAAACATCTTTCAATCCTGCACCTTCATTATGTATTCCCATAGTATTAGCACTTTGACACAATAATTACGTCATATTTACAGTGACAATGCCCGCCTACTCAGCTCCCACTCTATTGATTATGCGTTATGATTGACGTGTGTTTAATGGCATAGGAAGTCGCATTGCTAATTAAAGGCAGCCAATAAGAGGAAACAAACAAGGGTTCAAGGGTCAACTTAGCTTATTAGAATAATTTTATGCGTTTGAAGCTTTACAGGGATGTCGTGAGATTCGACGTCGCTTACATCCAAACATTCATATTTTCCATGTTTATTATCAATCAACACCATTTTTTTCATAATTTTAACCAGTCGATAAATAACTTCATGTTATATGTTACATTATGGTATACTTTTGATGTTTGTTCATTGACCCTAAGTTAAAATTATGCGGGTGACAAATTTTGCAAACAATAACGGACCAAAAATATAATAAGCTCCGTTTTCGTAAACGAAAAAGATAGCAGATAATTATAGCCACTATAACAATTCGCAATATGTATTATGGGCACTCAATGCACGGATCTATCAAGAAAACCGCGTTTGCTTTCTTAGTGTTTTATTATATGCAATTTTGTTATAAACTAGTGCATTATACATTTATGTGCTCATATAGGATATTTGGATTGTTTTAAACATGGTCAACCATGATTAATTTCCTGCTGTAAATTAGACTCATAGTGAATAGTATATAAAACACAAATGAATATTCCACTTCTATTTTTTTTAAACCGTGAAATTAAGAAATAAAATTGACACCATAACGCATGAATATCATCCATAAATAGCATTATTCTATGTTGACATTCTTAACGTATCATCACGCAATAAACGTAAACTATAAAAGCAATGCACCCATTACAGACAACTATGAATGATAGCTCAGTCCTGAGATGCTCCTCATATCAATTATGAATAGTGACGAGTAAATGGCTTGAAATTGTTCTTTATGAGAATCCACGAAATGGGGTTAAGAGCATGGCCACATTGGACACTTTTCGAGCAGTTTTACTTTAAAAAACCTTGTCTTCTGTTATATGTGTTTAGTGATTTTTCTCTTATGATAAATGAAAGTAAATGTATTTTATCGAATCTATTAGGTCGCGTTCACGCAAACAAAAAATCATGAAAATAAAGGCTCGGAAACCGAAAGCTCGAAATCCAATTTTGTATAAAACCATAGCGATTCATCCTTTCTGTTCACGCAAAAAAAAATGTGCATTTTTCGAGATTTTATTTTGCGTGAACGCGTTGTTAAGTATCTTTACTTATGCAAACAATTAAATTGCGGCTTCACTGCCAGACCCATACCAGCAATTGCTTAAGTGACAAACTTTGTTTACTGTTGCCCGAAACCGTTTTTTGATTTACTGGTGCTATTTTGACAATGTTCCTCAGGGTTAGAAGCACGAAACAGCTTTCAGTGTGGTCTGGCCCTAATGTAGCCCATCCATAACAGAGGGTTTTTTGAGAAGATGGGTTGGATAATGACACGGCTCACAAAATCACTTTTGTTTCTGTCGGGTATTTAAGTAACACATTATAGGATCAAGACAGTGTTGTTTTCTATGTTCACATTTATTCACATTCAATATGTTATATTTCTTTTATAATTTAAGTACTTCAGATAATTTCGGAAGAGCAACATAGTTTAAAGAACAGTTAGATAGTAACACATACATCATTCTTACACATTTTTCTGCCTAGACGTAATTTTACATGTTTAAATAAAGATGCATCTATGTGTATAAATATACACGTAAACAAATATAGGGTATGGCAAGGCCAAAATGATTTATTAGACCCGTTGGCTTAAAATGCGATTTATGTTCATTTCATGAGTATTTTACATTAGGTTTATGAGTAAATGATTGCATAAGAACGCGATACCACAGGTGCGAGTAAATAGTGATATATTCAATTAACTATCAATGAAATGTTTCTTTCCTGAAGCGGTCCTATTAATGATGCAATATGAATGCAATTACCAATGGTTTGATTAAAAGGATTTTACTAGATATAAAAGATGGTCGAGTGGGCATTTATTGAAGAACGCAATCCGAATAATATATTAAGGAATCGCACTTTATTTTTACCATCTCAGGTTACCGTGTAACAAAGTGATAAGAAAACACAACATGTTTTGTTGCATATTTCGCAAAGGTATCAATCTCGTAAGACGCGTCCCTATTAAAGATGCATTTTTAACGAAAACGGACGTAAACGACGTAATGAGGACGTCATGAGGATGTGTTTGTCACTTATATGTGTAATTACGTCACATAATGGTGTGTTCAATGGGACTTCTGCGTCTGCGGAATTTGAATTTGAATAAAACATAGTTAACCCAGCGGTATTAATTCCACAGGGATTACTATGTATTATACCAATTTAAATTCCGCAGAGGCAGACACAAAATTCCACTGAACGCACCATTACAATGTATTTTCAGACCCTATGAGAATATTTAAGTTTTTAGAAATTTGATTGTGAATCTGCGAGAGAACAGATGGACAGAATTTCAAACAAAACTGGAAATCCTCAATTTTCTTATTTCATGCTGACATGGCTTTTACTTGCGGCATAAGAATTAATCAACGCTGTAATCAGAATGTGAACATACGTGTCATTGTTCAATGCGAAATACATACATAATTAAGATTATTAACACTATTTCACATAAAATTGCCGCATAGTGTCCCTGATAATGCATCGAACTACTTGACTCGAACTTGCCTTTTTGAAACATGAAAAAGATAAATTACAGCTCATGTATTAGGTTTCTATTTTCAGGGGAATTGAGACAAGAAAACAAAAACAATACATAATCAATTCTTTTTTGATAATTATTTGTTTCAAAATTGTAATAAAAGCAATGAACTTGGGCTAGACAAATTAGTCTGAGCTTTGATAGGTTCTTTTTGGAGAACGAAAATTGGATTCTCATTTTGCAAATTAGTAAGATCGAATGACCCATTTAAAAGCTAGGGTTTGCAAATCATGTTTGAAGAGCACCCCACGAGCTGTTCCCCAAAAAGGTGTTCCCTACCAATTTCAAGCTGGCTTGGAAATGCTGAGAAATATCATTTTAGCTTGGAGATTTGAGCAGTTTGAGGAACAACTTTTTAATTAATGTCTTAATTTACAAAATAATAAGTGAGAATTATTATTTCGAAGCTGATTATATGTCCTTGCAATTGTCTAATACACTGTAATTTGCAAGATACATGTATAATACTTAATTTGGTAGTTTTCAACATTTCGATTTTTGCGAAAGGGGATCCTTTTCTGTTGAATTCTCTGTTCCAAGCTGGCTAGAAAAGGAGAAACAGCCGAGTTGGCTTGGAAACAAGGAACACCTTTTTGCAAAATTAAAATGTTCAGGAACCATTACTTTGTGGTTCTTCGTAATTGTTATGTTTTTTAAAGTTGATTTTATTGTGAAAAACCTCAACTGGCATGTCGAACGTTATTACGACGTTGTGCTTTCGCCTAACACAAGTAATGAGCAATAAACGAAAATGTTAAAGATCAGAGTTTGTCATTATCCAACGTCAAACATCTTCTTTCGCTGAAGAGCGGTGTCATCAAATAATTGAGGTCAATACCCTCTTCTCTATATTGATCCATATCTGCAGATATCCGCAATTGATATCAACCCTTTTTGTCATCGTAGCAATCAAAACACAGGAATCGCCATTAGACACATTGATCTACATATTCGCATCCTCATTGATATCACATCAGACGCTTATACATTGAGTTAATGCAACTTGGGGCCTGAAGTGGATCTAGTTCCCGTTTGGAGAAGGCAGTCCGCAAGACGTCGCTTTATGGCCTAATGTCGAAAAGACGCACTTAATTCACCCAACATGAACGTTTTCCTGGTTTACTTTTTTACGTTTCGACGTCAAATAAACGTTCTTTGTACGTTCGACTTCGTCTTGACGAAAGAGCGACGCTGTTACTACGTCCACGACGAAAAGATACGTCCGTAAAAACATCCGTATTGGCCCAGGTAAGGGAGTACTTTCGACGCTGCTCGAAGCCTTGCAGGGTGGGAAAATGAATATGTTTCGGTGATAAGGGTAGGAGAGCCTGTTATCATAGATTTGATTTGAGGTGGCATCATATGTTTTTATCTATTTTGCTCATGTTTCTTAATGGGCGCTTATCATATCAAAATCTCAAAGCGCAATGATCTTAAAATAATTCAGTTGGTTTGACTGGTATATGTAAAACGAATGAAGAACAATATCTAAATACTCATGAACACACCCATTCGGCAAGACGTCCCTGAAGTGAAGCGGACGCCCTACTAAGAGCCCATATTACAGATTTCCGGACGTCTTGATGTGTCGCGGACGTAGAAAATACGTTGAGCCGACGTGTGGTCCAAGTCTGGCGTAATAATCAAGTTAATCGGACGCCAGAACGTAAACATATGTCCGGAAAACGTTTATATGAGCCCAAAGTAGGTCGTCCTCACAACGTCACGTCCAAATGCGACGTTCTATAGACGACCCAGGTGCCGTCTAATCGATACGTTCATTATTAAGCAACGCGAATATATGGCCGCTGTATTTTAATGTCTTCCTCATTTCCGGCCTAATTGACGTAGAAATTAATGATATCCTGGTAAGCTATATGATCGATTCACAAGTCAGTTTTGGTCTATGCCGAATTTGTAATCAATGCGAATAGTGCTGGTCTTGATGTTATTTATTTGTTGAAAAACAGGCTTAGGCCCTGCTTCAATGAACTGAGTGATTTTGAATCGCAAGTTACGATATTCACTTTTCAATGGCGATTTGTTAAACTTAAAATTTTCAAGGACATATCCTGTCGTTCCTTGCGATTTCCCACAAATAAAGCATTGAGAATCGCTACCCTGGCGATTTTATGTGAGCATGACCTTTTGGTAACTGCCAGCATTGAGAGCAATGCGCAAGCGCTGCATCGGACCAGCCGCCGCCATGTAGGGGTATAGTAAAAAAAACTGCATGCGATTGAATATGTGAGGAAATGTATATTTGAAAACTGAGTTAACTGACATTCATTGTTAAAAAAATATATTCTATTTTTTGGCAACATCAAGTAGAAAACACATTCCATATTGCTTTGTCATTGAGATAACGACAAGGATAAGGATATATCAGCAGGACAAGAGTGAAAATCAGATAAAAGAAGCCAGAGATAGACGAATAGACAGCAGCAGGGGTATGTTTCCACGGCGGAATAGACAGTAGTTTTATTTTTCGCTGTTTTCTTTATAGGACTTTGAAAATATTTTCTGGTCTTATAAAGAAAACAGTGAAAAATAACTACTGACTTTTCCGCCGTGGAAACACACCCTAGGGAATCGAATGGAAAGAGGGAACTAGGGGAAGACAAAGAAAGAGAAAGAAATAGAAGGTAATTTAGCAAGAGGGAGAGATAGAGAGTGAGAGATAGCAAGAGAGAAGAAGAAAGATAGATATAGAGATAGAGAGAAAGAAAATAAGAAAAAAAAGAAAGAAAGAAAGAAAAAAAGAGAAAGAGAGAAAGAGAGAGAGAGAAAGATAAATAACACAGAGATTAAAACAGATAGAAAAAAAAATGGAAAGGGACTGCACATGTCGGTACATTAACCACGACGCAACAGCCCAGTTGCATCACATTTCAATCGTTAATCAATGTAAGTTCCTGATGTTGTCTCACTTTAATGCGGCGCTTTGATTGAGAAGTCTTTTTGATTTGTGATCTAGACTTTGATCTGTCTTGAAATTAGGTCAGGCTATTTTGAGTCGTTTGGAAGTGTGCTCGATTCATGGGATGAACCAATTTCTGACAGACATGTCTAAGGCCCTGCTTACATACAATGAGCGATTCTCATCGCCACTTGCGACTTTCACTGTTTTCTTTGTAGGACTTTGCAATTATTTCAAGGAAAAACCTCGTCGCTCCCAGCGATTTCAAAAATTTATGATTACATTTGAGCGATTTACAAAACCAACCTAAATAAATGCTATATTTCCTTTGAGGAAATGATCGATTGTTTGACACATCGCTAGGCGCGATTATTGTCGCAAGTGGCGATTCTCGTCGCAAGTAGCGATAAGTGTCAAACTATGCACTGTAAAATACATGGGAAAGTATTGAAATACCAAGATAATTTGTATATGTAATCAGTAAAATCGCTGCTAGCGATTTTATGTAAGCAGGGCCTAACGTGTAGACAGAAGATGATTTTCGCTGACATCGGCAGTAAAAATCGAAAAAAAATGAAGAAAAAAATGTGGTCCAAAAAGTTTTTTATTCCCCAGAAACTCCTTGTTTATTTTTTCTATTGGTACGTCATAAAAAGGAACGCGATTAATTGATAGTAAAAGGCTACACAGAAACCCGAATGAACACGATTCAATAATATAAGTCTCGTTCATATATGCCTAATAAGCAGTTTGATGTATGTAGTTATAATCCTTTGAATTAAAAGATTAAAAATACATTTTTCTAAACTGTCAATCGTGCTTGGTTAACACTTATGACGTTACTCGAAAACAACTCAAAACTAGGCCCACGGGAATCACGTTTTATCTCTTTGGTGCCATAAAATGACTCGTTTGATTTTGATTTTTGTAACTTGAGTGTTTTATCCTTGACGAGCCATTTGTGGGCGATAAGTCATTTGAAAAGAACAGCGATGGATTAAAGTCTTTTCATGTGACAATAATAGAAAGAAATATTGGTTTCTAGCTAGACTCATGGGATTAAAAAAAATGTTTAAGAAAATAGTGGTTTTGGGTCTTTTTTAGTTAACGTTAGCCTGTAAGGTTTCGTGAAAGGTACTTTTTGAAAAATGTTGCCCAACATGTTTCCATGCCAAGGGAATATTTCGAGTGCGCTTCTTTAAGGTATCATCTTTAAATATGCATTTTTCAACGAACTTCTTTTTTTTTCAAAATCGTTATTCCATATTGCATACAGTCTACCGAATCGTCACTCAAATTCTGATGAGGTTCTGAATATATGATTCCAAAATAAATGAAGACACATAATTTTGAAAAGCTATGAAATATACAGTGGCGCGCGGTTCTACCTTATCGATTTCTCTAACGTTTAGCGTTTAGAGTAGGGGAAGAAGGTTCGTTCTGGAACAGTGTGTTCCAGAACGAACCTTCGTTCTGGAACAACCCC
>LQRL01031616.1:0-15781 GCA_001703475.1 Hydroides elegans
TAGATGTGCCTTTTGACAGTTTCGGCCACCAGATAGTCAATACCCCTTCGAATCGGGGGGCGGTTGGGGCCGTTTCGTGTTTCACAAATACTTCCTTGTTTCGATTAGTTAACGATGTTCTTTTTTCAATGATGTTTCTCGATTTGTTTACTCGGATCATGACTCATAGATAGCAGGATCGAATACAGTTCAATCACTGAATAAAAACAGGTGTTTGGCAAATTCCATATTACAAGTGCATTCTGACACATTAAGATATAGAAAATATATTGAATAAAAAACGTTTAATTTCCCCATTGGGATAAGTGTCGAAGGGGAGAAGGCTGAAATGGCAGGTGAAATGACATGGACGAAGTGACACGATTATCGCCGAAGAAAAATTGAGCTGTTTACAATTTAAGTATGCGTCTCGTATGTAAATGAAGGTGGTGTAGGGCAGGAATGTCAGGCATATCCCGTTATACGAAAACTCTCACAGCAACTCTCTCATCGATAATGAAATTAAAAGTGAATTACTATATATAGATGATTTTGTAATTTTCTTATTACATCAACAGCTGTTTCAGGTTGTGTTCAACCTGTTAATTTTAAGTGAGATTCAAGATCGATGACTTAATCACAAAAACATGTCTCTTGATGTTTACTTATTTTAGGCATTGAGTTTCAATGTATCTATATTTCTGGGATATGAGACGAGTGTTGTAGCTATTTTCAATACTCTAAGAAACTCGTTTTCAGGATAAATGGCTGTATATTTGCTTGGATTTGCTCAAGTTTTATAAGTAACGCAACACATTGTAAAAAATGGCATCTATAATAAAACCGAAGAAAGGATATGATAGCGGTTCCCGGTTGAATCACCGATTTTCTACCAGTCCAGGTATGAAAATAGTTTAGTAATCTGAAAAAGTATAACTGTTTGTACAAACTCGAGCATCATATATTATTCGATCTTCCTTCATCCGTTGAATTAACACAAAATTATATATAGTCATTCATATAGATAAATCGATTCAATTTGTAATTTTTTACTATGATATGATCAAAAAGCAAGCTCATTGATAATACCACATCGATTTCTCTTATCGGTTTACAATAATCAATGCATGAGCGTATCGGTGTTGATGATCCCTGCTTTGTGAAGCATGATAGAATAAATATTGATGTATCATTTACCGGCATATAAATAAAAATGATATAAAACTTTTTATATAAAATATATGATAAGATTATAAAAATGAAATAATTCACTAAATTATATATTAAGTCGTCTGTTGTCTATTTAGCCTGGATCATAATGCAACTACATTTTTAGTTATAAATTCTTAGTCAATATGTGGACTTTTTGCTTATTTAATGTAAATCAATAAGTCCAATCATCTATAATTCAATAGTATAACCACGTTTTCATATGGAAATGAATGTGGTTTACTGTAGCAAAATATGTTGGTGATGAATGCACCCAAGCGCATTTCCAATAATCGGAATGCCTCGAAAGTTTTTGTCTTGAGTGACTGTTGAAATAACATGAAATTAAAACTATGTTTGCATCGCATAACATAAGCGTTTTGCGATTGATCGTGAAATGTTAAAGAAAAAAAATCATATAATCATGAGCGCTTCACAAATACAATTATGGGTTTCTTCCAATTTCAAAACCTCTAATTTGATAATAATCTTAAGATACCAAGTATCAAGCGAGCTTGAGACACTGTTCAACAATCGTGATTTCGTATTTTACATGTTAATATGCGCTTTAATTGATTTGATACACAAAGCCTTGGCATGTCACAAGGTAGATACAGTTTGTATGTAAATACAATAATAAACATATAAATCAAATAAAACTTAACAGTTATGTTTAAATTCAAAATAGTGCTATTGGTGAATGACCTCTTGAATATATTTATAGTCTATCCCACATTTTGTAAATTTTGTAAACTTTTTGATGATGAAATTTGTAAAATATATGAATATGACTTTACATTGTATTTCGATTGTTTCAATATATGCGACATTCATACAAAAATATAGTTTTTACTAATAATTTGTTGGGACCAAACAAATTTGATGAATCAGTTTTTCATGTCCAATTTTCGCACAATGAAACACGATAAAGCAATCATGTTTTTGCATGCATAGGGCATAGGCGTAGCCATGGGGGGTGCAACGGGTGCGGTCGCACCCCCCTTTTTCGGGCCAAAACAAGAAAGACTGTACAAATTTAGTTGTTTCCTTTTCAAAAAAGATACAATTCACTTGTTTTTTTTTTAAAGAGTCAAAATAAATATGCAAAAAGTATCGTCTTATTGAAATTTTCAAATACACAATCAAACCTGTTTGTAGTTCATATTCGCAACTTTATATTTGGTCTGGACCTGTGCTTTTTGATAGAAAAAAACACCGGTCTGGTTCTGTGCTCTCGCAATATTTTCACCGCGATTTGTATAAATTAGTGAATCAAATTAAATTCAAATGGAAAAAGACAATTAAATAGGTTTCAAATTATGGTAAATATATTTCGTTTAGTATGGTTAACATTTATTAAAAAAATAATACTCAGGGCGGGTCAATTGTTTCATTAAGTGACAACTTCTAGGAATGCTGAAATTCAAAATATTTATGCATTGTACTTTTTAATATAATTTGCTTGTGTGTTATATTCTTATATATTTCATTTATGTGAATGATAAACATTTTTTATTTGTAAGATCCAACGTTTCGTTATGTGCCCCAACGGACCGGTTCTGTTACTTAACCTAAAACAACGGAGCAATCATGTGATTTTCGAAAGCCCAATGCTATATACATGTATTAAGCTTTTAAATATGATAAAATTGATAGGTCAAACCGGAAAATAATATCTATAATTTGACTTCTATACAATTTTTGGTGTAAGTCTGTCTGTTTGCCTTATTATCAGGTTGTCGATCCGTCATCTTTTTATGTTAAGTCATTAAATCGAGAACGGATTTGGCAAAAAGACTAGTTATTTAGCTTAAATGCAAGCTAATTTAGACGTTTTTAGGCCCCAACCTATTTGCTGGAGGCCTACAGGTTTGGGGTGTATGTCTATTCGTCTTTCTGTTCATCTTTATATTTTAATCCATAACTCGATCACGGTATAGAGTCTTGGTATAAGGCTCAAATAAAAGCTCCGGACCTGTAGATGGGTCTTTTGACATTTACGGCCGAATTCAAACAACTTCCGGTCGCAAATGCGCAAAAATAATCAATTCTTATTGTATTCGGCGATATATCAGGAACCAATAGGCCTAGAGACTCGATGTTGGGATCAAATTCGATATATTTTCGGTCTCTCATGAAAAACAGAATTTTATACTTTTTTTGGCGATATCCTGAGAACGAAGAGATCTAGTGACTCAATTTTGGGCTCAATTTGAAGCGCTTGACCTGTAGATGAGCATATTCAACATATCTTTCTTAATTGTTCGGTTGTACTTTGAATGTCACTGAACACTTTGAAAAGACCAGCGCAGAAAAAAAAACATCGTCGATTTTTCGTCTAATAGAAACTACATAAATAAAACAAGCCCGGACGACTGAAGATGCGAGCGCCGGAGGCGTGAGCGTAAATTAAATAACAAAAATGAAGGAAGCAATAGAATATAAATAATAACTGAAGATTAATTTCCAGACTTCACACTGGTCCGCCGGGCCAGTTACCTCAAACATTGTTGGCCCGACTAAAAAGTTACTGGCCCCGGGCCGACAGGCCAGCGTTAAACGCGAATAATGATTGTAGCATTTTAATTGCTGTGGTATGGTAAAAATATATGAACCCAGAGTCCGATTCGAAGTTACAAATACAAAATAAATAAATAAAAACGAAAGCCACTTTCATATTTTGAATAAAGTCCTAAAAATATCAATATTGACATTTGTTTTGGAGAAAAAATGGTCTGAATAAATGTCAAATTTTGTTGAAGGATGTTTTTGAAAACTGCCCAAATCGTCTCTCAGAGCGACAAAAAGGCAATGGCTTTTTAAGGGCTATAGCGCCCCTAGAGCCCTAGCGGCATAATTCGTACGCTCATCTCGCTTGGTCAAAAACGCACCCCCCTTTTCAAAATCCTGGCTACGCCCTTGTAGGGACAATCTCCTCTTTCAGTGTGGCATGAAACATGTTATCGACACTATGATCTATGTCCCAACGATTTAAATCAAATTTTCTGTCATTAAAGTAAATTTTCGGTGACATTAATATTTACAAAATGTGCGAATTTTACATTTACAAACTCGTGTATCGGGTATGTATGGTAATTTACAAGCAGCGGTTGGCCTAATGCTCGGGATTAGCATTTCCCGCAAGGGATTTGGCAGTATAGCAAAGAACTATAAGCTTGTAGTACAGTTAAAACCACTTCCGATTTGACTATCGTAAGCAAAATTATTCGTATTCGTTTATTCGCAATCGTTTATTCGTTTATTCGTTTCACGTTTATTCGTATGCTATCGTTTATTCGTAAGCTATCGTAAGCTATCGTTTATTGGTATGCATTCGCTTATTTGTTTCGCTTATTCATGATTAAGAAATTCATAATCTAGCACATGATTCTCATTTCAGATGATAAATTTTACAATTAAAAAAAAAGATATCTACAAAGCAAAGTGACCCCTCCCCCCTTTTCATATAACCGATGTGTCCTCCTTTCGTTCATAAATAGTGCCTTGTCTGATATGTTACTAACTACTTAGTTCAACTAGTAAATAGGACATTTATTCGCAGTGTCAATGTGTCAATTAGGTTTATTCGTAAGCAATCGTTTATTCGTATTCGTTTATTCGTAAGCAATCGTTTATTCGTAAGCATTCGTTTATTCGTAAGCTATCGTAAGCTATCGTAAGCTATCATAAGCTATCGTAAGCTATCGTTTGTTCGTAAGCATTCGTTTATTCGTTTCAGTTGTCAAATTGGAAGTGGTTTTAACTGTATGTTTAAACTGACTTACATGTGTTTTTCCCATCAAATAGCGTTATATCATATTATCTTGCAAAATCACACATATCATGTTGCACATGAATTCTTAATTGCGTTCGCTTTTTAACAAACGCGTGCTGTCCTAAACATTTTATCACGTTTCACGTCATAGAATATTAGCAAGGTTTCCTTATTCACCCAATTAAACTAGTTTTTACTGAAAGCTTGTCTTCGAAGAATAATAACTACATGTATTTTTGTTTCCATTTACATACATACACGTTTATTTAAAACAAGTGTGCATTTAAAAAATAACTTTTAAATATAGCATAATACACGCACGTTTAATTATCATATGGCAGAAAATAAAATATAAAAAAGAACCTGCCAGTATTTAGTTGCTGTCTCATACCATATAATAGACATGTATCCCCCTTATCTGTCTTGCAGAGAAGTCACCCCCGCCCATCTCCCCGCCTGTAACCATGAGTCGCCTCCCGATCTACCACGACGACCTCAGCTTTGCCGATCGCAACCGCTCGACCTTTGACGACATGCGCCGCCAGATGGAGTCGGACATGCGCAGTCCCTTCACGCACTCGTGGGACGATGAGTTTGACCGCATGTGTGGTGATTTCTATAAGCTCAGGCCATCGGCGCCCCTAAGCAGGTAAATATTACTGGTATAAATAATGATTGATGAAATCCCTGTTGAGAAAAAAAAATGTTCCAAAAAATCACAGAACAACAGTGTAGACTTTTGTTATATTCGCTTATTGTTTTATTGCGTTATTGTTTATTTTCGACAATATATTCCTATTGATGAATTCAGATAAGAAAAGGCATGAACTGTATCTTTCATAAAAGGGAACTGACTCAATTAGCGTCTGATTCTTTACAATAACATAAATCTTGTTTAATGATCCTATGCAAGATAAGTATTTGCTTTACCTAATAATCTTATATAAACAGGGTAAAACAATCAGAAGCTGGATTCGGAAGCCGAGAGACGCTTGACGACAGCAAGGGCGTGTTCGTTGAGGACCCGGTAACCAAGGGACGTCGCTTCGAGATGCGTTTTGATGTCAAGGACTACGATCCCAACGATATCTCCGTCCACGTAGGTCCATTTATCAGTTTCCCCTAACTATGGTTAATTTATAGCATATGCGATTATTTCATGAATGGGTTTGATAGCTAGAGAAGTGTGATAAATGACGCATAGTCAAACATGGTGGTTTTTTTCGGGGTAAAATGAAATGTAAACATTGGTTTTAGATTACATTGATTAATCATGTTTATAATTGTGGCGAGACCTTTTGGCAACCAAATCATTTTTACCTCCACTAAAAACTCGAAAATGGAATAATTCATCGCATTTTTAAAAACCTTTCGTTTTGCTTTGAATCATTTCACTGATAATCGACACTCATTTTCGTCATTTATGTTATGCCAAATGGGGTGTGTGCCAAATACACTGGTTTACTTGCCAATCGCCCTTCTCACTTAGGAATATGCCCTTCAATGTCAACTGTAGGCTCGGCTTGATGTATTGCCATTAGGGTTTAAACTATATATTTAAATATGTTTGAAGGTTATAGGATCTATGTATTTTTATCATGTACCTCTAGGTATTGTTTAAAGCAATTCTTATGTTATACAAATACAAATTACGGCATGTATCAAAACATCTCATCTTCCAATTTATAACAAAGTTTATTTTCCAATTCATGATACATTTTCTATGTGATACTCAGCAACCAAATTAACGCTGCGATTTAGGATTATTAAAAAATGGACTTAATCTTTCTAGATGCAAAATGACACATTGGTCGTCGAAGCCAAGCACGAAGGCGAGAAAGAGGGCACTAAGACATCATCACAATTCAATCGCAAGATCCAGGTTCCAAAAGAGGTCGACATCTCAAAGCTGTCTTCAACACTCTCAAAAGACGGAGTCCTCACTGTCACTGCCCCAGTGCCACCAACATACAACGCCGTCGCCTCTCCTCCACCCCAACAGTCGCCCTCTTCACCCGGTTTTCCCAGAGTTCGCTCGCCCGGCCTTGATAGTCCCGATGGAAGCTTCACAACGAAGGTATACACGACTCCCCGATCTGCATCCCCGCAAGTACGTTCTGACGTGTTGCTAGGGCCTCACGCGGATCCGTTGCTAGGGAGGAGCTCCCCAGTGCAACCAGGTCGTAGTTCGCCCGTTTATACGCAGAAGGTATACATGACGCCTACTCAAGTGACCATGCCACAGCGCACAGCCTCGCCATTGGCTCAACCATCGCCATCCATGTCACCTCAACCACCTCCACCTCCCCCTGGTTATAACCAATGCATAAACGGCAGTGGTAGCCCGGTGAAAGTCGTGCAAGCCAAGCCGACCCCTCCGCTTGAGGAGCCTGTATTTTACACGACGGATCGGGGCAGTGAGTTAGTGTTGCTGGTTGAGATCGGAAAGCCGTATACACCGGAAGATATCAAGGTCAAGGTGGATGGACTCACGATCAGTGTGGTCGCAGAGCATGTAGAGAAAGTAGGCAAGCGCACCTCGCGTAGTTCGACATCGCGGGACTTTGAAATCAGTAAAAACATCGACCCAGAAACTGTCAGGGCCAATCTGAAAGCGGGTCTTTTAGAGATCAATGCACTGGCAGAGAAGTGAAAATTATTGTGTAAATAGTATGATTATGTTTGAATTGGGTTGCTTTTGTTGCATAATTTATCTAGGTTGTAAAAAATTGGTTGATAAGTATGTTTGGCTAGAAACTCTAGATTTTCAATCTTTGGCTAGATTGTTTTGAAAGCCTAGGTATTGAAACTTCTTCTGTGCTTTATTTCAATTGATGAATATTACTTAAGCATAAAAAACCTTGGTTTTAATTAAAATGAGTAAATAATGTTATCTTCATCATAATTAATATCATCTTCATTGTTATAGCTGAGCGTTTTGCTCCAATTATTATCAGATTATTTTAAAAACTTCATAAAACAGTTGGTTTGTGAGTTGCTTGTGTAAAACTATTCAAAAGTATATTTTATAAGAAGTTAAATTTACTTTACGCCGATAATATCCGGCAAAATGTTTATACGACATTGACATTGGTGTTGGCTAATTCTGAAGCAAATTTGTCAACGTGTTATTTACTAGGAGAATAGGAAAGCGCCTGACTTTAACCTGTAAATACTTAATTGAAATATAAAAAGCTCAAAAACACTCTTAAAGTATGTTTTAAATTTGTTTTCTAAAAATATAAATATTTCAGACATGGAATGCGGATGATCGAAGGAGTGTCTTATCAGATGTTCATCCTTCTTAGGTTCGGCTCGGTAAACCGAATGATCCTGTAGACGTGACTATCATTGGAGATTTTCGTAATTAAAATAGCAAAATAATGTTATGTTACATGTGTATAACATATACAAGAACTTGATCAAAGGATCGATATGGAGAATACATGTACATGTACATGTATGTAATGCTTTGAAGATATCAGGCCCTCTTGCAAGAGTTGTTAGTGCACTATTACAAGATATGCTAATGTACGACACAAAGGTAATGCTATCCTTTTTCTAAATCACTAAAACAAAGATTTATACAAATAGATGCATTTTTTAATTTAAAAACCAAAAAATATATCAAATCGAATCATCTCAATTCAGAAAATAGTTTATGCGGAAAATATGGCCCATAAATTGTCCGCCTAGGAAAACAAAAACTTCTGGCCGGTTGCAACACGCACAGGCGACGCTTGAGTGTTATTCGGGCATTTTATTGGGTTACAAACAGCCTGTAACAGAATATAGTTTATTCTCGAACGTTGTTAAACAGTATTTGGATTTAAAACGCATTTGTTGAGTCTATAGTTGTAAGATATAGTATTCAATTAAGCTTCATAACGTCGGGTCGAACCCGTTAAACGAGACATACATGACTATATGGGTCGAAATTATATGTAACAGGCGCTGCTCTTTTCGGGATTAACTTACCTAAGGTTATGATCCTTGAGTAGCCCTTAAGATAAACCAAACATTGAGCAACTAAAGTTAAGTCAATGACATCATATTCAGATATATCACACTCAACATATTTATATAATTGGTAGCTCAGATTACTAAATTAAGTAACTCCCATATGATATAAAATGGAGGTCAGCCCTCTAACTGGACTACATAACGTCACTGACCCGGCTCTGTCATCTTAATTTTACATATAAAACTGTAGATTCACGCAGAATTTCCTACACCTGAGATAATTCTAAAATGTATAAAGTATCGATTGTATTGCTGCTATGCCTTGGATGGGCTGGTTGCAGCCAGGTTTTGAAGCCGGTGAGGGAGGTCGGTCAAGATATCGCTTATATCATCATTGCTGGAGCCGAGCTCACGTATCAACAATACGAAGCGCTTGGTGAGGAAATCAATTTTTCAGAACAGAACAAAGATTTTTTCGAAACGATTATTTTACATTAGGATTATCAATCGATGCAGATGTATCTAAATTTAGTCTCTGTGAGAGAAAAACCCCATACATCTTGATTCTGGTATTAGATTGTATATTTGCTTGCAATACAAAATGTAGCTTTTCTGGGTGTCTTGCTTGCAATTTCAGAACCAACATGTTGATGCAAATCAGCGTATAAAGTCGCTTTTTTTCAAGGAAATCAGATCATATTCCGCAAGACGATACAAAGATTGAGATCAAAATTTAAAATAAATTGTTGATTGTCCCTCATTATACAACGCCACAATATTAAATTAAAGACAATTATATAAATTTGTTCAGGCGCGGAGATCCAAAATGCTGTTCAAGAGCAAAGGCTGTGGGTTCAACTCTCAAACAACCAGTACTCAGAAACACGGGGTCTCATTTTAGAGGCGGCCAAACAACAGCTATTTGATGCTGGGTTTCCAAGTGATGGTTATGTCTTTGGCGGAGGTAGGCAAAAAAAAACATTTCTATATATATAAAACATGATTATATTCTGCAATATATTGATTTAACAGAAGCGTCACCGTGACGTTGAAAGTATACATTTTACTTTTTATCTACTTATATAATCAAATATTAAATTATTTTACATTTTACTTCATCACACACATGTGTCTCATGTGTATATTATAATAATATATGTTGGATATCAAAACGTGAGGGATCATTTACGAAATCCAACAACAACCACGAGATTGCATACTTGTTCTACCATAAAGGTCACAGCTACGGTGCAGGCATCGCAGTGGACGAGAGCTTGCTAGTTCCCGGCATTGTCGACGCACTACTTTTGTTCGGCACAGGAGGGTCACATGACCGCGAAACGTTTCCACTTCCGGTCTATATCATCAATGGCGACCTGGATGGACAAGTGCGAATAAGCATTACAGCGGATTCCTTCAGGTATAGAAAACGCGCCAGTTTGTTTATCTTTTAATTTATTGTTCTGGCTTTCAATGATAATTTAATTCAATTTTCATTATAAAAAATTATTGTTTCTATGTTTAAAATCAATGTTGTTTGAAAGTACTATGATCTGATTAGGATTGATGTGGAAAATCAAATAGATTGTTACGACTAAATGTATGAGGTATTTATGTGTAATTGTTAAATATTTCAATCAAATTTTGTCGGCAGCTTCACGAAGCAAAGGGTTCTCGAGGGACAAGAAGACACGAAACTTAGATACCCGCACAAAGTGGTGTCGGGTGTGAATCACGCTCAGTTCTGCACCGGCGAACTTCCATCACGCGTGCGCGATTTGTGGATCGAACCCGAAGTAACCGATGACGTCAGTCGACAGCTGCTGGCGGAGGCCATGGTGCCTTACTTTGCATATTACTCCAGTGTAAGTATGATGATATAATGCATTTTAGGAGAAAATGTTATAAACAAATAGATTATTAGAGATAATATGATATTATATCGAATACAAATCATACGATTATCGGCATTCGATTGTGAACACAAATATTGCGACAAATTACTGAATTGTGTCTTAACTTAGTATTTCTTATTTTCGTATATAACATATATAATTCATATTATAATGATGATTTGCTAACAAATATATTTACGGCATTATATATTTATTGTTTCATTCGTTCTAGTCTGTACAAACTAAAACGATTCATATATTTTCAAGTAATTGTAACTATTTTTTATTATGTTTCTAGACCGACGCGACCCTACGCGACACAGCTCGTCTCGAATTGCTCTCGTTTTACGATGAGTGCGACGCCATATTTACACCGATTCTCACGGCTTTCGAAGCAGAAGAGAACGCAGAGGGCGACAGCAACGAGTGGACTGCGCATGCGCAATATGTCATTGCTGATTTGGAGACACAATACGAACAACGTTTAATGGTACGTTGTGTTGATTTTCAATTTGGGGCCTTTGATGTTCCGCAAAATATGCTTTATTTCAAATTTGAGAGCGATTATTAATGTACACACATCTTGTTCTATTAATGTTTAAGGCCCCGATTGCATATAATTGCTTTGGTTGCGATTTTCACTGTTTTTGTTTCTTTGTAGGAAATTGCAAATAACGAAAGGAAGGCCTACAATGAAAACAGTGAAAACATCAACTAGCGTTTCAAAATCGCTTATTTTATGCAATCATGACCTAAGTCGTGTTTTAAAACCTTCATATTTTCTATATTCCGCAGACTAATAACACACTAACGACAAAAGCGGAACTTGGATCTGCAAGACCGGAGATCACAGTTTTTGAAAACGAAACACTCTTTGTAAGCACGGTCGCGTCTCTATTCAGACCAATCGGCATCAACCAACTGTATGAATCAGCCGCCATGATCGAAGTCAAATATAAAAGCAGGCAATCACTTATGGAGGTGTTTACAGGAGCTGACCAGCCGTTCGAAGTTACCGCTCAGTGTAAAGACGCAAATCAGGTAATAATTGTGGGGTACCCAACAACAAAGCTTTTGAAAAGTGTTAATTTAAGCATATAACCACTTGAGGATTGAAATACACAATAAATAATCAAATTAAGAAAAATATTTTTTTACAAAAAGGTGTTCCTATTTTTGTAAATAGCTGACCTCATTGCGCTAATCTAGCTAGCTAGAAACCGGAGATGAACACCTTTAGGCACGTTCACGCAAAAAAAAATCCTGAATTTTTGCGTGAACAGAGGGGATGAATTGCTATGTTTTTATACAAATGGGGCTTTCGAAAATATCGGGTTTTGTGCTTTATCCTAGCCCCTTTGTTTGCGTGAACGCGGCCTTGGGTGAAAAACGAACATGGAAAAACTTGTTTAAACTACCGATTCGTCATTAGAATTCAATTAAACTCGTTACTGATACATTATTCCCTTTTGACCGATTCGCTTTCAAAATATCATATCCATTCACATTTATATTCATATAACCAGGCGGCCTGGTCTTGGGTGTGGTCAGAACTTGTTACCGCGCAACAAGCACAGCGTATTCTCGCGAGAAACATCACGACGCGTTTCCTTGACGACGTCTTCGCGGTAACGGGACCTGAATGGCTCGAGGCTCCTCTCGTCTTTGATTTCGATGGTAACATTTTATAGATTTGTTTGAATGTCTTAAATTCTTTGTTTTTAAACCAACATGAAAGACCATCCGCATTTACAATTTTGAAATTAGATTTTACATAACAAAATGCTCTTGGTATATAAATTAACTGTATGTTGGTGATATGTGTATTGTCAGCAATTCAACCTACGGTTTGCAACTTAAACAAGAAAACGTTAAGTTAGAAATTATCATTATATCTTATTGTGCTTTAAAGGTAAATCATTATTGCATCTTTACCTTACTTCCTCTGTTTAATATCAGATTCAAAATGCTATGGCTTTCGTATTGAGTGAATAAAATAGGGATGAATGTGTTGTATGTTTCAGGGTTTGAACTTGTAATTCAGTCGACCAACCTAGTGACGAGTACAGACATCATCCCGGAATACGCAGGAATGCACTACTGCAAGATGCTTTCTCCTGCCAAAGCTCTAGAGTTTATTCTTGTAGACGCACTTTATGAAACTTTTTATTTGGAGAGCATGTGATTGGTTTTGGTTATTGAACCATTTGGGTTTCAGATAGTTGTTTTTAACTGCTTATATTTATGTGTCATCATGCGACGAGTTATTTATATGAAACAATTAATAAACTTAAACAATATAATGTGACTTTAACCTGGTTTTTCTTTTAAACGTGTTTTTTTAGATAATGAAAAATACATCTTCGCATTTTGTCACAATTTAGTTAATGGAAAATGTAATATTTTTAGAAGACGGTTTGTGCATATTTTTTGCAATACGCATTTGTGTCATTTGAGAATAATAATTAATCAATAATGTAATAAATCAGGTGTGTTATGTAAACCTGATAACTGTTGGATTATCTGATTTAGGATGACCACTACAATCTCAGTTTCCGTTACGATTATCAGACGTGTGATAAACGTATCTGCGCCATATGTTCAAACAAGTAGATACGGGCGCGCTATTAATCTTTCATCAACATATATATGGCAAATAATTGCTTTCTATATTTCCGATGTACACATGTTTATCAAGGTTTCCACTTTTGAGTTTTTGCAATGCATGTTCATTCCTGATTTTAAAGGTATTGCTGCCTAATTTCAAGTTTTTCTTCAACATGTCATTAAAAATGGGTTTAAGATGTCATTTTACATGTAAAAGGTCTAACTATGAATGTAACGGTGTTTCAAAGAAACATTTTTTTTTATCAGATCAATATCGGACTAGAATTGGCTAAGTTATTTCGTTTTTTAGGAAGGTCTGAAAATAAAAGGATATTCCTTACCCATCATATCGTCACAACTCGCTAAAGACCTTTAATGTGTTGTTTGAGAGCGTCTGAGATATCGTTTCCCAGTGATGTCGCTACATATTGACATCACAAGATATCAATATTTGAGGGTACCCCATGGCTCATTAAAAAAAAAGAATAGTTTTGAAATCACTATCAAGCATATCAGCTTATACGAATAAATAACATAATGCCTTTAAACATTAAAATAGGACTAAAAGGTATGAATCTTTGATTTCTAAGCTAGCTGAGCTGTCCCATATTTCTAGCCAGCGTGCAGCAGAACTAAACCACAGACAAATAATAGTAGATATTACCAAATCATGTATCAAATTTAATAAATAACCATTTTTTGTAGATTGACATATTGTTGCACCATACAAACAATGCATTGATACAACATTTTGATGCACCATTTCCTTTTAATAATTGCAGTCTACTCCATACATGTATGTTTTGGTATTATTCCCTCATATGTTGCCTTCATTTCAGACCTTGTCGTTGACGATAACGACATATGATATCAATATATGATAATGAGCAAACCTAAAAGTGCATCAGCAGGGTTAATAATAATTCAAATAGTTACAACGGTAAATAGGTTTACAAAATGAATTCGAGGGATACAGGGCAGTGTCTTTGCCTTGCTGCATTGCTGTATACGGCTGGCTGTAACCTGGTTATACCGCCACTTCCATCATCGGGCGAAGATATTGCTTACATCATTATAGCCTCAGCTGACTTCACGCATGACCAATATGAGGCTCTAGGTAAACACTCATTTAATCTTGATGGTCCTGAATGGTTTGCGTTCTTCAATCATCGTATGATTCTACGTTATGTATTTTATACGCATGGCCGTCAGTCTCTAAGGTCATTACGAATGTGAATATAAAGTCGCAAGATACATTTAATGGTATTTTCATATGGTTTGCACATATTGTTTTAAATGAAAAACAAAATAGTTTGAAGATATCAAGTATAAAAAGGACTGAATCAAAATTACCATATGATAAATAACACAAAAATGTCGACTTGACATATTTTCAGGACAGACGATTCAACAAAGCAGTGAGCAAAGGTTATGGATTCAACTCTCAGATAGTGTTCCTGCAATGAGTGAATTCATCCTGGAAATCGCAAAACAAGAGCTGTATGAGTCAGGATTTCCCAGTGATGGCATCATATTCGGCGGAGGTAATAATTCAAAGATAGAATAAAACTGCCAATTAAGTGATCGTGCCAATCTTGAATTCAATCTAATATAATTAATAATTAATTCATTTGACCTAGAAGACATATGGAGATATAGAAACAAAGACATGAAACACTTTACGTGGGAGCAGCCCACTTATTAGGTGTCGACTTGATTACTTTTTAATCCAACAAAAATATCATAACTTAGTAACATCCGTAAAAATTGTCCCTGGCATAAAAAGCGATCATAAAATAATTGAATTGTCACTAAAGATGAAAGAAAATAAAAGGGGATCTGGTTTTTGGACATTAAATTCCAGTATCTTAAATGAGGAAATTTATGCAACGGAAATGGCTTCATTGATAAATCAAGTTTGGGACGACAATTCGAATATATCAGACATACAAACACGCTTTGATTTTCTTAAATATAAAATAATGGAATATACAATACAATATTGTAAGAAAAGAGCAAAGAATAAAAGACAGAAAGAAACAAAATTAATTAATGAACTCGAAATTCTGGATATCAAAATATGTAGCCTTGAGGCATCAAATGAAGAAACATCACATTATCATGACCTGAAAACCGAATTAGAAAGAATAATTGAGGAGAAAGCTAAAGGAGCATGGGTAAGGTCTCGTTTAGAATTTGTGGAAAAACACGAAAAAAAGTAACACCTATTTCTTCAATAAATCTAAAGAATCGTTTAAAAAGAAGACTATATCGTCACTGGATATTGACGGGACTACAACCACCGATCATTCTGTTATAATGAATCATTTAAAATGCTTTTACTCAAAGTTAT
>LQRL01031619.1:0-16164 GCA_001703475.1 Hydroides elegans
AAACGTCAATCGGCATGCCACCCGGGGGGGGGGGGGTAACGCTAAGAACAAAAATGAACCAATAAATGCAACAGCATATGCAAATAGCAATTATTGCGTCACCGGGAAAATACGGCTTTTGGAAAACCCAGTGGCTCTCCTTATGTTTTCTTTATAAAAACAACGCCACGCATGTAATAAAAAGGATGTTTATATTTCAATTGTTATTTGTGACATATTCAAAAGAAAGCAACATGTAATTGAGTATCATTTGTTATCATATCGGAAGCCACTAAGCACTTTTAGTTGTAAAACGATGGAATATATAGGTATATTTTAATTTTGTCATACATTGGTACTATATAAAAAGAGGCTACATTTGTCAAAGATTGACATGGTAATCTATGCGTTAAAATCTAGAGAAAATCCTTTAAAAAAATTAATCTATTATAAACACATTTGCAAACAGCTCGTATTCTCTATCCTGCGTATGCTATAGACAGGATACAACAATTGAAAAGAAAATATGCGAAATATTCAGGCTTAAATTCGTTCTTAAATGACTTCGTTGGCTTTAGTATTTTTTTATAACATTTGTATTTTACCTTGGGTTGATCTTTCAATGTCAAGAAGTAGTAAATAAACATGAGAATGAAACATGCATAAAATCTTAATGTCAGAGGATCATAACAAGGATGGTCTACCAGGTATAAGAAAGGGGATTCTACTCAAGAACGGGATGTGTAATTAACAATAGATCAATCGTTTAACAACAATATAGCTGAAGAGCTTCATATTATATTCCAAAATGTATTATAAGTGGTGTCTACATATGAAAATAGTATCAATAAAGACCATTAGCACCTAGTTTGTTCTATTGGATATCTATGAGTTGGATAGTTTAATCGTTACCCATGTTATTGCAAAAACATTTCATATATAATGTGTCAAAGGCCACGTGTTCAAGTATAAAATATTAAAGTGTGGAAAACAATTGAAGAGCCTAATCATCCCAAAGTGTTGTCAGTGGGGTTAGGAGTTGACTCATTAAAGACAAATATATTATTAATATTTTTTTTTAGAAATATGAATTACATTTCTAAAAGGTTTTTTATAAACTGTTTGAAAATGACACCATAATGAGGTGTAGTCTATGAAATATATCAGTTTAAACAATATGTTTAAACACAAAAAATGGACAAAACTGAAGCACCCTTCTAAGTTGAACCAATTCGATTAATTTTAGATATAGTGCAAAAAAATGCAAACATTTTAAAGAATAAAGTTTAAGCTTCATATGGTTATTAATTAATTTCATTAGCAAGAGTTTGAAAGCACGATGTCCAAGTGTTCTTGGTAAAAGTACATATTTGTATGCCAGTTTCCGATATACGCGAGGAAGCGTTAAATGTATATTTATATGGCTTGAATAACAATGAGGAATATTCTACACCACATCATAAACATATTATGTACAATTAAATTATCTTAAAAAATGAAAAAAACTATGGTTAATCTTACCCCATCCTTGGTGGATCATCTTACCCCAACCGTGATCTTTGTTAAAAAAACGTCTTGTGTATCATTGTAGGAAGATAACTGACAAAAAAAAACCTTTTACACATTAAAGCAAGAACAACAAACGTATCTAGTGTGAATGTATATTCATTTGAATATTTGTTCATCATAAAAATATGGAGACCGTTAAAGCATTTCCTGAAATTTTACTTTTTATGTTAAAAAAGTGAAAAATACACGTGAATCGTTTCCCAAGTGTTTATTATGTGTCTGTTGTACATAGAGGGTTTGAGCAATGATACACGCTCATGACAGAGTGCGTTATTGCATGAAAAACATGCGTACATTCTGTATACAGGGGGTGGTTCATCTTACCCAACGGTTCATTTTACCCCTCTCTCTCTCATACAACTTTGAGCGTACCACTTTATGATTATGTGTTGCTTTGATAATGTTTCAACACTTTTCAACAACACAAGCAATCATCTCATAACAGCAATAAACACGGGTCAGGGACTTTGGACACGCTAAAACACCTCAGGAGATTTGTAAGGCGTGACTTTGTTAATTTTCTGTAAATCTTTCATCTGTAAAACTTTTTAAAAATATACATATACAATAATGATTTCAAATGTTAACGTTATTTTATTGCCTATTTGACGATGTAAACATCAAGCTCATACATCATTATACACATAAAAACGGGTCCGGGACATTGGACATGAAAACTATAACTGCAAACAAATGGTTATTATTCACTTTTTGTCCTGATTTGTAAATTCGATCATGTGTTGAATTCTGCTTACACGCCTGCTGTATTCTTTGTTTGTTCGTGTATCGTGAATCGTGCTTGGCGTAGCATTCCCAGCTCTCACAAAACCTCACCATGACCTCATGTTGAAATCATGAGTTAATTTTAGGTCAACATGAGCTCATGATGAGGTTTCGTGCAACTGGGGTTCTTTGTGTGTGGTGCATCGTCTATTGTGCTTCTCGTAAAGTGTTTCTTGCTTTGTGCCTTGTGTATCTTGTCGAAATCAAACTTCAGGGTACACATATAATCAGCCATGGTCTTGTTCTCGTATGAGTACCTCATTACTTAAAACAAGTATATAATGACATATGAAAACCCTCCTATGCATATAGTGACTCTTCTACATGTGAACAATGTGTATCACCGCATGTAACTATATTATATTCATTATATTGAAACACATAAAACACCAATGTTATATCTATGCTAGACAATTTAATCGTTACAACAACTTTTAAACTATTTATAATATTGCCAATATGCACAAAAAACATATGAAAAATTATGTCATGAAAACTTATTTACGTTTAAAAATTGATAGCCAATTTGCAAACATAACCTGTTATACCAATTTTAATCATATTTTTTAAACAGAGAGAAATGATTTCCAATAATGAACCAAAGCATAGTTTTAATGATTTACTTTCATCATGTTACTCCGTTAAGAATTCGCCACCTGTAGCCCTGTAAATATAGAATAAAACATTTGAAGTTTGTTTAGAACTGTTTAGATGTATATCAAGGTAACATGATAGTCAGAATGGTTCAGTCATGAAATGCTGTGATTATGAAAAACCATATTATTCAGTTAATTGGTATTTTAAACAAAACTATTACAGGACCTGCGTCGCCGACATCCACTTTGATTAATAGAGATAAAAGCGATTGGATTGATGCTTATCAAAGAACAATCGCCCCTTTATGCACCAATCGTCCTTACGAACAAACCGCTTGAGGTAAGGCTAGATAGTTGATGCTCCCGCGATGAATTAGAAAATCAATAATATTTTCTTATATGTTATATACATTGGAAATAAAAAATGGTTCGCCCATCATTTATGTCAACATGTACACTCACGAACCTTTTCTAGTAAAACTGCTCTATAATATCTTGTGAAATGTATCTAGCTTTAACCATCAATTGCTGAGAATGAAAATTTGCGATTGATGTTAATCGAAGCTTGGTTGCAAAATTTATGAGGCCCTTTCAGGTACCTTAGCCCTAGACTATAGGGGCTCTGTTGTATAACATGGTTTCAAATAACAATTATAATATAAAAATCGATAACCGTTAAAACAACATTATGTTAATAAGCTGTCATTTAGTAACCGTATAAGCTGGAGCAATAATTATTACGCATTAACGAATCAATATTTTAATAATTGGAAAAGACAAAAACTCAAGATTTTATATTATTGGAGGTAATGTCATGAATGAGTTTTTTTTCTTCATGTTCATTTGTTTCATTTATATTTATGTGGATTAAGTGGATAATTACTAGACATTTATTATTCAAAATAAAATGTTGTTTATTTATTGAGTTCTTGGTCTAACAAAGAAACTCTGGCGTTTATGAAGTCGGAGATAATGTGTGTGCCTCTCATATCAATAATGATAGTAATCACATTGTTTTAGTGGGCTTTAATCATATTTGAGTATCTCAGTTTTCATTTGAAGCCCTTTTTATCATTTAAATCCCTCACATAACATTTGAGTCCATCGCAAGCTCGGGCCTCAAATGATATATAGCGGGCTTCAAATGATAAGATACGGGCTTCAAGTGAAAACATCACGTCACGTTTCGATTATTCAGGTTATTTATTGAAATTAAATCTTGAGAAATCCGTATTTTTTTGTTCATAATATTATAGGATATCTGATTATTAATAGAATCATTGTGACTATCTCAATGTCTTGACAATTGTTTGACAATGTTTTTGACAATTGTTTGACATTTTGAAATTAAACAAATAAAATTGATTGCGTTTGTTCTCGCATAAATATGCAAGATAGGTATCTATATCGTCCCCATTCACAGTATTATATTGATAGATTAATACCGGGACGTAACACATATACTCAATATAGCAATGTAATATGTAAATGATTATTTCTTATTTTGTAACCATAAAAATACCATCAATTAAATTATATTGTGAATCGCACCTGAAACATGTATATAGTCTACTCAACAATGACGACTAAACATAGACACTCTATTCTTTATCTAAAAGAAAACAAACCATTTTGTAAGTTTACCGTTACGTAAGGAGAGATAGTAAAAATGACCTCGGGTTTCAATAAATCGTTATTTTCAAAAAGACAAAAGGCATATTTGCTAATACCGTACTCAAGATTCTAATAAAGAGTAAAGACAAGAAAAATAACAGTGAATACATCTTGAATAATTACCAAAACTAACTCAGTTGATAATGGATCAATTGAGAATGCAGTAATACATATAATTTAATCCGAAATAAGCATAACTTGCTATGATATATGGAAACGAAAACATAATATCTACATTTAGAAACTAAAATATATTATTATCAACAATTTTTCAATAGTTGTTATATTGATTTACAAATGTTATAGGCATATCATGACAAACAGCATACCAGATTATGATGCATTTTCACGCAGAAAAAAAACTTAATATAAAGAAGAAATGTCTCGTGTTCACAAATAGTTATACTTACTATTTGTATAAACATTTTCATCAAATTTAACAGTTTTAATAACATTTTGTCAAAGAGCCGAAGTGAAAGGATCCGAAGAAGTAGGATCCTAAGTGTCTTTAACAAGGTATCTTGCAAGTCTCTTGCAAGGGACCAAAGCATCTTGACGAAGGGAAAAAATCTGTTGTTTTGTTTTAAAAAAGGCCGATGTGGTAAGGCCCAAAGTGATAGGGCCGAAGTGTCAAAACCCCACTCTGTTTACCCCTTAATGCCTTGTGCATGTATCTTGGTATCTGGTACCAAATGACCATTTTTATTAATCTTGCAAAGCCGCGAGGCTGTTCGGATTTCAAAGTAATGCACTTTAGGGCTTGACTTCACAACCAGTAATCGAGTCACCTCGACCAGGTTTTTTGGTCACTAGTTTTTAATAGAATATGCATTTTATATATAAAAATTAAATCATAGCCACGTATTGCTAAAAAAAAGTATATGTAGAGCTATAGCAAGCATGCAGGCCGAATCTCAAAAAGGTTGCTAAGGCGAAAAAGTACCAAGAAAGACATACTTCTGGCACCACGGGGCAAACGAAGCGGGGGACGTTAAAGCCAGAGATGGAATGACACCTTGCTGTCGAACCTAAAACCTTGTGACCATGTGAACGACCCATAACCATATTTATGATATTAGCAATCTACAATTCGGTATCATACCGTTTTATGGAGCCCAGCATTTAGTTTAATAATTGTTCAGCGTGAACTTTCTCGCTTTTGTAGACCACAAACCGACATTTTAGAGTTAGGATGCATGTATTTGTCAGCCTTTTTATCATTCAAGCGATTGCCATATTGATCCCGAATAAAGGTGATATACTTGCATGAAGCGGTTAAACAAATGATAAAACAAAAGAAACATATTCAACAAAGAATAAATCTAGGGCACTCAGCTCGAATGCTTTTCCTCTTGAATCTATGAGAGACACATTAGCCATTGAGTCGTGGTGCCCTCATGCAGTTCAAATAACTTCTTCATTGTTTTGCTTTTCATAAACCGCTTTAATATGAAGTTGCAAAGTTACAATATAAATGAACGTTTCAAATATAAACGAGGTAGAAGTGTCGTAATTCTCCTTTATTACTTTGTTGGCCTATGTTGTTTGAAACGTAACATATTTAACACATGTTTTAATATCAATTTTCTAAAATAGGTGTTATAATTAAATATGAATTTTTGAAGATTTTAATGCATTTATTTTGACAACAAGAGTGCTAATTTGCAGGCAAAGATGTGTTTCGAATCGAGAACTCAAATGGACATTTTATAACGACAGACGTCTTAAAGTATTAAAGCTAAGCACATATTCTGAAATGCAAAACATATTTCCCCTGTGTTTCGTTGTCAAGGCAGTTTTATCAGTATCTTATAACTATTCGAAAATATAGAATCTTTCATAAATTAAAGGAAAATGTCATTGCAAATGTTTCTATCTTTTATTTTAGAAGTCTATTGTGTTTTATTTTCCGTTTGATGCATACAATGATTAGCTAAACATAAGCTATTTTTAAAATACACTTTTAATCTCTCCAACTAGTTCCAACACAAACATGATTTTATCTTTAATCTAAATACCAAACTTTAATGCATTTTACATATAATTTATGTTTTTTTATACATTCATTACTTTTCTGTGTGTGTTTTTTTTTGCAAAAAAAACTCATGGCTCTTTGTTTTAACATAGGGCTATGGTATAACACGGGAAGCATAAAAATAAACGTATGTGTCAACATGTGTTCTTTATTATTTCCATCAAAGCGCAATGCAATTACGCACAATAGCGTCTATGTAAAAACAAATCAGAGCATATATAGTAGTACTCAGACAAATATAGAAAGCGAGCATTGCCAATTTGAGTTTTAAGTCCCTGCCAAATTGTTATCTTAGAGGTTGCAAAATATTAAATATAAGAATAACGTAGACGCTACATTAAAATGCAGCATAATTTTTTAATTTATGGTATACATAAATTGATAGAGGAATAAGTGCTTTTGTCTCTTTAAAAGCAAAACAAAAGATATTAATATAAAAAGCGAGCTGCGGCATATTGTACCTTAATGATTAATTTAAACAATTGTTTTCCATTCAAAATATCAATTTTGTGACATTCAACATATTTATCATTAATATATGCTTTGGATTATAAATATTAAAACTATTTAAGCGCATTTATGTTTTAATCATTAACGAACGTAACTATAAACATTTACGTAACATTTTAGTGTCAACGCCCCATGCATATTTCATTTCACATGATTTAAATGGTACTATATTTATAGATACTATTGACATTTGAATTTGCAGTGATGATTTCTTATATCGGTCCCCAGAAGAGTTTAGATGGTTTGCTTTCATCATGTTCCTCCGTGAAGAATTCAAGACCAGCCCGCCTGTATAAAAAATATAAAAATACGTTTTCAATTTCGATGCATATTTTTTAATGCTTTCCTGAATACGCGGGTACATACCACATAATCTCATTACATACCGTAATTTCAACACAAGTTTTCCAATATATCCTGTAACACAAGCCTTTTTTAATGTTTCTCATTAATTATGAAACAGATTGTTCTATGTCAATGCATATGTACGGGAGTTAATATACACACTAAACTTATTATTCATTTGCATGCAAAAACACCTCAGTGCAAAAAACCCGACTCGTCATATCTTTAAATATTTGAGCTTTATCAAGTGGCGATTTAGTGTTAAAGATTAGTCTGATTGAAATACATCTAGATTTCGAAACACTTTTTTTATTTCATGTTCAAAACATGTTACCAAATATTACTTTAAGGTTCATGTGCATTAATCATACAATTGACGGTAAAATAACACACTTTAAAGGATCAAATAAATAGTAAGATTTAATCCCCTAAATCATTTAGCGAATGTTAGGACTAATCCAATTCGGTTCAATGTCAATGCCTAGATACGTGGGTAAATATACACTAAGGTTATACTCGAGGAAATCTTACACATCAATAAACTTTTAAAAACCCTTTTTATTTTCTATACTTTTTTTATAAATGTTTATAGCACGTCTGTTTGGTAATGCCGTTACCAATATATTAAATCTAATTATAATTCAATAAATTGTACAATACTACATAACAACTATTTCTGATTTCTCTTATGACGCTTACATCTTTAGATATAAACATGCTTGTAACATGGCTTTATTCTTGAGCACACAAAGGTGACATCGAAATAAACTCTTTTGCACGGATACTGAATTTTCATGAAACATTGATATCGTGTGTATTTATGTATTCATATTATTTTATGCGAATTTTTAAGAATTTGAAAGAGAAAGAAAGAATAATTTTGATGTCATCGAAAATCATGAATAGCTTGTTATCTCCGCCGTTGATAAGCTACCACACATAACTTATTACCCAAATAGATAAACCGACTTGGATTTGTTGCACCAAGCGAATTGAATGTTTTTCTGACCATGCAACACAACCTTAATTGTCTCGTGGTTAGTGATACGACAGAAATCCTGCCCTCGAGAATGTGGGATTTTGGGCACGTTAATTAAGAGCATAAAGCAAAACTTGTGCATTTGAGCCGGCAGGCGTTTTGCATAGAACACCGGCAGTATGCAGCTTTTACAGACAAAATTCATTTAGATGATTCAGATGCAAATCACTTTACTGCATCAAAAACTATTATCATGGATCTGAGAAAAATAAGAGCAATCTATTGAATGGTGTGAGACGAATATCGATCAATACTGTTATTTTATATTATGTATATCACCGAGGTGCTTATCGTTATTTAGAGAACCAAAGCCAGTGTACTCGACTCTGCAACGCTTATTGACACCTTTGAACACCTATTAATATGTTTAAATTTAGCATAGTGTTTAATTTGACATTACAAAAAGGCACCAATGGAACCAAATAATAACGATAGTTATAATAAAATGGAGTGAACATTTGGTTTTTACTGAGCAGTTGCACATTAACCAATATAATATGATATTTTTTGCATAAGCATTCAATCAAACACATACTTACACATACTCTTCTAGTGAAATATCTCCGTCAGTGTTCATGTCGATGGCATTAAATGTATCGACGGCCAGGCTGGTGTCTAGTTTAAGGACCTGAAGGCAAAATGTACATAGACATGTTTCAGGATCCGAACTATATTTTCAAAAGGTACTTAAAATGGCTTTGGTTAATACTGAATAAACATAACCGATATTGTCTCTTATTTCTTTTAAGCTCAGGTATTATATCACAATCAAATTTTCAATTGCAAATTGTGCGACACAACACAATCTTATAAGGATTATTTAAATTGACTTTATACAAATCGACAATAGCATGCCTATTGCGCTGTTTTTTGTGTGTAAAAGTAAATGTATTCAAAGCATCTAGCGTATGGTGTTTTATAAATACAAAAAGATGCTATCATCTATTATGTAAATTATTTTCTTTTCAGGGCGCATTTTGTATCATTTCACCGGCTTTAGTCTAAGGGTTTAGTGGCATGCATGGACCTGCCATGATTCTCAACAGTTCTTTGTTAACTACCAATAATGACATGTTCTGCCCTCTTACGAAGAAATCTTAGCACCACTAAGTGTAATTAAAATGTCGTATATTATGTAAATATTAACAAGATTAAAACTCACACCAAAGAAATTGTCTAATTCATCGCCGTTGATCATATGGTCGTCGTTGGCGTCGATCGCGTGGAAGAAGACCGGTAGCGGGCTTTCGAGAATGTCCTGAAGTTTTAGGTCATGCACCAAACGGCGCATGCTCTCAATGAACATGTCCGGATTCACATTCCCACCATTGCTGAAGGGCTCAAGGAAATTGTCCCATACCTGAAATTGAAAGTGAAGTGGGTATTGCTTGGTGTTACGAAAATGATAATCGAAACATTATGTAAAAACAAAAAGTAAAACAAACCTTATCGCGAATTTACAGTAGAAATTGTATATTTGAATTTTAAATGTTATGCAATTACTAATAGTTATCGCCGTCAGCTTATCAGTAATTACTGAATCTATTGTTAGATAAGGTAAATTCGAAGCGATGTTTTAATGTTCTCATCTAAATACCAATTTTACAATAACAAAGTTGACATTATATTGTTAATACAACACTAAGTTTTAATGATCTTGATGAGAATATAACCAATCAAGTTGTTTTAGCAGGCGTTGATGTTATTTGGGGCCCGATGTTTTTAATTTGACGCCCGGATTTTATCATTTGAAGCCCGCCACATATCATTACAGGCCCCGAGCTTGCGCGTGACTCAAATGTTATGTGAGGGATTCAAATGATGAAAAAGGTCTTCAAAAAAACCTGGGGACTCAAATATAATTAATGCCCACTTAAATAATGTGATTACTATTATTATTGATTTAAGAGGTACATATATTTGTCCACTTCCACAGCATATACACGCTATTTTCTTTTAAAAATGAGTTATACCAACTTTTAATTTACGATGTTTGTTTGTATAAATGTTACATTTCTTAAATATATTCGCAAAAATAAGAAAGCAATAAATAACAAAGATAACAGATAAATTCCTTGGTGATTTTCCTTTTCTCCGATTGTAACGAGACTTGAGCGCAATCATAATCATTTTAATATCAATTTACCTTATTAGCATATTGCATTGTTTCACCAACTACTGTTATTTTTTAATTTTAACTATTATTCAAAAGCATTAAATCAGCAGCATTCCTATAGCCTAGAGAATAAGGTGCGTGACAGCGAAAATTAATGTTTTGCAACCTAGGTTCGAATCGAATCGATGTCACTTCTAAATTTTAGCTTTGTTTTATGTATTTTTGTTATTCAATCTTCAACATAAAATTGCCATTATTAATGAAATATTAAAATTCTATCATATATTAAATAATTGCCAAGTGAAACGCCGATGCAAATTGAAATTATAGCATTGATTGGGAAAACATATAATAAAAAAAACAAGCAAGCGGGCCGTTTTCATTTGAAACACAATTTAGATGGCTCAAATGTAACATTTGGCCCACTACTTTCATTTGAAGCCCGCCAACCATTAAAAATTGCCCTTTAAAACAGCGTTAATATACCACAGTGCCTCACAAATCGATAATAATTGACATTTCATCATAACTTTGAATTATTGTACCTACTTTGTCAAATTCGTTGTCTTGTTCGTCAAGCAACTGTTCGGCAAGGCTTTCAATATCGTTCTGCGAGAGTACACCATCTTTGTTGAAGTCTAGTCTACTAAAAAAGGTGCGCATCTTACGGACCCAGAAGTCAGTTTCTAATAAAATAAGAACAAATGCAACGTTTGAAGCCATAAGCTCATACAGTTTAATAATTACGGAAAATAGACCATATCTCATTCATAATTGTTTACATTCGCTGTTATCATATCAATCTTTTGTAATTTAGTGATTGTTTGTAAGATTACTGTTAAGCATCGGGCACAATAGCTACATTTGCAGCGCATTTTTATCTCAATAATGATGATTAAATTAATCAAATTGCACATTTAACAATGTGTTTACGTGTGTAAGCAATCGATAAGGTTAAAATGAAGAATTGATATTTTTAGGTAATGTTATGTGATGAAAAATATTGTTTATATTTGTTAATCTTTACTAGCATACGTTTTTACATGAAATTAATCAAATTGCACATTTAACAACACTTTTACGTGTGTAAGCAATCGATAAGGTTAAAATTAAGAATTGATATTTATACATCACATTTAACATACGACGAGATTGCGTATATCAGGGAAATACATTATGAGATAATAGTTGTTAGATGTTTATATATGTACGAACTATGTATAAATCATACCTTGTCCTTGACTAATGGCGCATCCGACGACGATAAAAAGCAATATAAAAATCACTCTATATTTCATTGACTCCATAGCCAGGAATATTGTAACTAATTTATGTATAATATATTATTTATGATGATTGAATAAAGTTAAAAGCAACACGTCTATTAGATATGTATCTTGAATGTTTTTGAACGCAAAGCAAATTCGCTTAACAAAAAATATATATTGGCATAGAACATATTACGATAAGTTCAAAGAAAGTTTTTGGGGTGGGTAAGTTTAGACGCTTATTTATCATGTGAAGTTATTATTTTTACTTTTATCTTTTGAAATGGGTGGTTTATGATTCATCTAGCACCCCCTAAACGTTGTTTACGATCGAAATATAATTCTAATGAGAAAATCAGCACTATCAAATGAAAAATGTATGTAATGCCATTATGATAAGTTCAAACGACGGTGACCAAATAAAAATATTCAAGTACACCCTCAGTTGAACAGGGGATTAAAGAGGTAGAATTTAGGTTTTACACATTTGAAGATATAATATGATTCTATTCCGTTAAGGGACGTGTTATTATTCATATATATAATCTATTTAGGTAGACTTTAGTATAATACATAATACACGCAAGGATATTTGAGGTTTCTAAATTTCATTGCGTATATATATGTCGAAATAAATCAATAATAATAACTTCTTAATATGTATTAAGATGTTATTCTAATTGATTTAATAAAAAGGGAATCCAAGGATAAATTGGCAATAGGGCCTGACCACATCAAGCGTGTTGTAGAGCGTTGTTTTTTGCTTGACAAAAAAATATATTTTTTTAATTCAATATTTAAGGGACACCTCCCCCCCCTTGCAAAAAATATCAAGAGCCTCAAAGTATATATAGAGACAAACATTGAACACAGTTTCAGGAAGAATAAGTTTAAAAACGCGTCCAATACCGCTAGACCCCTAGATTTTTTTATATGGGCCATGCACCTACCATTTAAAAAAAAGGTATAAAAAACAAATGTCATATGATAAATAAGCATCTAAGCTTACCCACCCCATGAATAGTGTTTGAACTTATCGTAATATGTTCTATATCATGGAAAAGAAACTAAAACTGCGCAGAAAATTGACCCATTAAGTTCATAAATTCTGCCATCGCAAATAATTCTCAACAAACAAAAAGGGGTTTATACAAATAATATATGCAGGTCCTATCTAGCACTAAACACTAGGGAATCAAGAATGTGTAGTTTAATGTTAAAGTATCATTGTGTGCAACGTTGCAAATCAATATCATGAATAGATAATAATGAATCGTCTGTAGTCTTGAAATATATGTGAATTAATCATATCTTGTGTATATGTATACAATTGCATAAGTGATTTAACATCGCCAAAAGCAACATAGACACATGTAAAATAAATACAAACTGATCCACTTGATAAAATGGTATTATAAAAAAGCTCTAACCGGTATCAATTTAAATATTCTTTAGCGGACAAGATGCATATCAAGCAACGTCGGATGTCGCATATTTGATATTTTTTCAATGTAAAAACTGCTAGAAAATTGAAATCATACAATTGGATTTAATTCTTTCAATTATTTAGTTTGTTTTCGTAGGTTTTATCAGCGTTTAACGTAACACGAAATGTGAAAAACTGCTTTTCGACACATCAACATCGCTTGACTTCCTGTCAAATATAAGAAACAAACTAGCATTGACCTAAAATTTCTAGATTCCGACGACATGTACAATTGTAGCAATTAGCGATTAAATGAACATATCACATGATCGTTGCATTTTTGTCACCTATATTTTTTCCAAAAGGGGAACGTTATAAAAATATTAACTATATTAACTTACGTCAAAGAACAGGTTAAACTTTCAATACTGATTTAATTGTCGCCGTCAATGAACTCGAATTCTTGGATTGTGATCCGAACCTGATGAGAAAAGAGTTATATCAATTAAAAAATTTATATTAGCAGATAATATTAGCAGATCAAACATAATGAAGGTGGTATTAAAAATAGTTTATTTTGAACGTCAATCAAGTAAACCGACTAAAAGTAGTGTTCATTGGTATTATAACGTTGTTATGCATCCTTCTAGACATAAATAGTATTGCGTGCGTATTATGTTTCTCTATGATCAAATGACTCACCTCACAAAGATAATAAATGAAATTATATTCTACATGCATCAATATTATTTGATTTATTATTGTACCATAATGGTAATGGTATCTGGTAATGGTATTATATCAGCTGTCACAAGTAAATATTTCAAAAAGGCATAAATGCATTTTGCGCTTACAACAACACTAGGTTTGATCAGACACACTTGTACTTGTAAAATTATATGTTGTCAATATAAAGATTTTTGTCAAACAAACCCATGGATTTCTCCGCCAAATCTGCAATAGCATGACACTATAGTATTTAACTAAGATGCAATATACTAACTTGGCAGAGTATGTTCACAAGGTCACTATCGAGTTGGCCATTCTCTTCTCTCTTCTCTCAATAATAAATCAAAATATTTGCACTCAATCCTATGCCAATAGTCAGGCAGGATTGACACCTCTATTGGATAACCTGAATAATGTTTTACATAATCGATAATATTTAGCTGGACAAGAGAGCTTGCTCAGACAATTTTAACGAGAGAAGCATTAGCGATTAGCATGCACCCGTGAGAACTGTGATTACAGGCATTCATTGTTTGTTAATTAAAGTTTTCCTAACTTTACCGATCATGTAAGTAATACATAACAAGAGTTTATAGGCACTGTAGGACAGAGACATCATCACCTAGACATAAGCGATCGAACGTGATGTAGTATATCACACACAAGGCAATAAAAGAAGATCATACATAGCGAAGTGCCTGGTGCAAGTGAGACCAAAGGAAAGGTAATGATATCACACAATATACTAATATTGCCGAGGTGTAAATATGTAAATATGAGCCTATCCAGTTCGGGTTCCTATTAAAAAACGTGCACGACCTTTTATACAGCCCGATGAATCTAAGACATGGTACATAAATGAAAGCAAGAATAATGCACGAAAAGACGTACCCTGCAGCTCATGATATCATCTTGTAAATGTGAATCAACTGGGTAATAATGGAGATAGATATAAACACAAAATATCATCAATATTTATATATATGGAAAACAGTTAGTGATCCATAGATGTAAGTGGACCTCAAGAAACTATTGTAGTTTTCAAGGTATCGTGATTTTGTCGACAAAAACCGAGCAGATTATCATGGTAGAGTCCTTGATAAGAGAGAATTGAAGAGATAGAGAAACAAGCAAAACACGAATAGTTGATATCATATTTTGAAACAAATGGCTAGAAAGCATCGTGTGCACTCAAAGCAAACGGATGCAAATGCTTTGGTGGGTGATCAGTGTGGAACATGAACATGATTCATAGGGTACATTAAGCCACAGAAGATTAATATTATTCACATTTAAGTACTTAGCACATTAAGTACATTTATATACTTAGTAAATAACTCGCATCATATTTAAACGAAGTAAGACAAAACGGTAAAGGCATTGTTTTCTTGTTGATTTGCCTTTTTATTATCGCTAAACAAATTTCTTCGGAATCTGTTATTCTCATATAAATCATAAATAACATAAGCTTAAAACTCCACACATTTTATTGTATGGTTATCAATAATACGCTGAACTGGTTTATGAGTAAAACAACAATAGAAATCATATTTTAAAGTTAAAATATAAAACATAAAAAAGAGAGAAACAAAATCAACAAACAATTAAAGTGGACAATAACTTGTTAATACAGTCAATTAATGTAAAGACCAACAAGACAGGGAGTAAAAATAGTATTGTATTAAAATATAATTGAACTTCTTATAAGAATCAAGGCATCTATAGTATATATATTTTAAGGTTGCACTTTGATCACCTTTCACATAAATAATATTACAAAAGATTGTTATAAGAATGCCCCTAAAAACTCTAAAAAGCAAGTGTAGATGTCGTAAACATTTGTAGGCCAACAGTAAGAGTTAAGTTCACAATTGGATGTGAACATATTTCAAAGGGTATTGATGTGTGTTTATTTATCAAAAAACTTTCCTGGGCATAGAAAGTGTCCCTTTTTATAAACCTATTCATATTACACTTCAAGAGTGCGTGATAGCAAGCGTTAACTGTCAAAAAACTAGATGCCGTAAACATTGTTTTGCTTAACAAAAACGGTGTGTCTAAAACTTTTTGTAGCACAAAAAGAAAAGAATAAGTC
>LQRL01031627.1:0-18267 GCA_001703475.1 Hydroides elegans
GTATTAATAGAAAAAAACAAGCGTGACAAATCCTGAAATATTCTAACAATCATTATAAACTAAGCCAAGACTATTGTGATTTGTTGTATCTAATCGTTTCGTGTTTGGTATGCATGTATTTCCAAGTCAATTAAATTAACGGCCAACATTTTTATTATCACATTGTATTATGATAAGATTTAAAACTATGAATTGAATCACTTTATAGTCTACCCTCCCTTTTAAAAATCAGTATGCGTCACTGAAAAGATTTTCTTGAGGGATTTGTCTATAGGAAATCGTATTGAAATGTCCGCAAATATACTGGATGTCATACAAACAACTCAATTAATTCTGACACATTTCTCAATCATTGGCCACCGATATACTAAACACAGCGCGGGACCCAGTAATATTTTTCTAAAAAGCTTAGAAATCCTTGAAAAACTCGTTTTTTGAATATAACTTTTTTATCTTTATTCCAAAAATATTTACATTTAAGGAAAAGCCCGCCTTTTCCTTACAAATTTGCAACAGTAAAAATTATTAAGATTGCATAACCAGGAGCTGAGATATAAGCCCTTAAAGTATACCAAATGGGATGCATTCTACTTTAATGCTACAATTGCAACAACTTTTGATCAAACAGATAGATATATTGTGAACCAATTAAATATATTGTTTTAATATGAATTTTTCTCCTATTATTTTTTCTTTAACACAGTCAACCGTCTTACTGCAGTGGCTTTTGAAGCATAAAAATATTCTTTATAAACAAAGCTAAATTTATGTATAGGCAATGCGGGCATTGAGTATATTTTGACCGATAAACAACAGTAATATCATAAACAAGTATACGTTAATAATCATAAATAGTAATTTATGATGATTTCCGCTAAACATTTTGCACTAGATGGCACCAAAAAAGTCGGAAAGAAAATTAATGTCCATTTTAATTCTAATTTCCCGCTTTTTTCATGTTTGCTGAAGAAAAGTTCAAGTTTGCGTACTTGACAATAACAAACAAACATAAAAACATGCAACAATAGAATGAAGCGCTCTAAAAATCAGTCAAAAGCTAACAGGGTCCTACTTGTGATAGTTACATACGATTGGGCCCCTGGATATTTCTCGGCGCTTTATGTCATCGTTATTAATCGACTCTTGTGGTTTGGCGTCGCGCCAATTCGTGAATCAGCACACCTGGCAAACTAGGCCAGTGCGTTCATGCGCTGCGCGTATATTCTTAAGAGGCAAAGACGTTGGTTTAACGTCACAGGACGTCAAAAAAGCGCGACGTCAAAATTACGTACGTGAGCCTGACAAACTAGGTCAGGGCGTTCATGTCATGCGCGGATATAGCTCAAGTGTCAACAAACGTCAATATAACGTCATGGAACGTCTAAAAATATTCGACGTCCAAATGACTTCTACAAGTAACACTAAGAAAGTATGAAAGTATCGATGTGTTTGAAAGATTGGTTGTACGTACTATATACCCGCGACTTTCTTATGTCATTCTCATACGTCAGCGATACAATTTTGAGGTATTGAAAAAGCTACACACAAAAAAACGACGTCTACAAAGGGGTCATGCGACGTCTCACCAGCTGGGTTACTTTTCTTGATATATAAACCATTAGACTTATCAGACAACATGCGATAACACCACCATGGTCTGTTTTTGTTTGTGGAGTGCTTTACTGAAGCGAACATCTTGTTTTTAAATGAGTTGATGCATGTTAGCTGCTCTAAGAAGCTTCTAGTTTATGTGAAGGTCATATATATATTCCAAAATACAAATAGTTTTTCACTGTTGCAAATATATGTTAATCATAAATAATGAAAGTGGCAAACAAGAATAATATTAAGGTCTCTTTGACACTTCCATCATCATTTTTCCGTCAAGCAACCCGCAGCATATCTTGTTATTTAAGACATTACCAGATTTGACGTTACGTATTTTGCAGATCACACAATAACATTTGGGGTTGCGGACGTTAATCTTTACTTTGTTAATCAATTTAAAACCATATATTGGGGGAGACAGATATTCTAATACAAGTTTTCAATATCAACTGGATGTTATGTGTAATTGTCTCTAAATTTATCATGTGCTTTACTCAGGAACGCAGCTCATAATTGCTTCATACTTCAGTGATATGTGTATCACATTTACAAGTTTTTTATTCAATCCAAGAATGTAAAACAACAAGAGGTTAACATCGCAGTTGGTTCTTAAATGCGAAGAAATTATTATGATATTTGTATGTGGCAATAACATTAGTACATTCCGACCAAAGTGTGCATAGGTCAAATAGTCTCTAACATTAAAAACATTAAAACCAAGGATTTTAGCACTAGAGCAAACTCTTATCAATTTTGAAACTTAATGGCATGCCATGTAATGGCCGGAAACCTTTTGGCTGGAAACATTTTTACCGATGTTGTCGTTTAGGGAACCTAATTGCTGGTACCTTTTTGGTCGAAAACTTTTTAAGCGGGTTTTCATATACTTTATTTGAGATAGTCAGCAGGTTGCTTATATAAGCACACTTGCAATCTTAATCTTGGTTTATCTCAATCTGTAAGATTTCAAACGCGTGTTTCCCACGTGTAGTCCACGCGTATAGTCATGCTCCTCTGATATGGTTATGAAAACCCTATAATTACTGATGCGCTAATTGAAAGGCTTGGTCTATAAAGATGATGCTTGGTTTATTTGTATTATTCCGAGAAAATCAGCTCTAAGCAAGATGTAAGATTTGAACATGACATGGATCAGTGGCGAGCTCAAGGATTTCATATATATGGGCGTTAATACTGCACATTGTGCTCTTTGAATGGTAAATGATAGCTACGCCAACTATCATGTTTTTTTTTTGTTTACATAAAACAATATTTTTAATCATATTTACTTTTGAGATGTTTAGGACATTGCGTCAGCTTTTATTCTTAACGATAAGCTTATCACTATTGTTTTATTTTCAGTTTTTCATGTGATAAATCATATTTGTTCAATATAAGAACACGAACATGGGTTTATTTCTCTTAATAACTATGAGATGCAACATTACATTTTTTCTTAGAAATCAGTTTTACCTACCTTTATCGAAATTCCAAAAATAAATTGGAGCTCGTTATAAGTGACTTCTAATAGAGAATACATTAAATTAATGTATTAAAATGAAAAAAAAGGATCTTTGTCAAATGAATGATATAAAGATCAGCTGCGGACACCGAAACATTATTTGAAAATCATTCGGAACTTGAAAGAAAATATACTTTTTTATCGCTATCGATATTAATTTTATTATAAAGGTACGGACACGCGCTTGTGGGATTTCTCTGCGGCAGAGCGAAATTCAAAGAAAATATAGCTAGCCCTGCGATCGCAATGTCGCAGGGTTTACTCTATTCTCTTTGAATTTCGCTGTGCCACAGAACAATTCCAAAAGCGCATGTCCGTACCTATAGTTTCAATTTTGCTGAGAGTAAAAAAAGAAACGAGTAGACCTTAATGTACTATCCAGTCGCGGCAACATAACAGCGTTTTCTTTATGATATTTTTATTTGCGTTTCAAGAATTGATGTGTTTTGAAATTATTGTCTAAAATGTATATATTTCTGTAAAATATATTGTTTTTGTTTTCAAGAAGTCCGGGTCGGGTGCTAAAACATTCTTGTTTGATTGTTCCCTCTATAATACATTTATCATAACATTTGTTTAAAGGTAAAATCGATGCCGAATTTAAAGAAAAAATCAGGAAAGTCATATATTAGAAAAAGAGAGAAAAAAAGTTGACTATTTAAAAAAGAAAATCAATTTATAATATATATAACTCACACTTATTGCGTCGTAAAATGCTCGGAACAAAGCACCGGTTTTTCGCACTTGAAGTGTGCTTATATGCCTAGAAGTTTATTCATGAATCCATTGTTCTAAAATATAAGGGGTGTTTTTATTAAGATAATTGCGATGAGTGTTCATGCGATTCAATTTTATGACATCATTTTGCTTGTTTGCATGTTCTGCGAAGGTGATATATGACTGAGTTCCCAATTGGCAAGGATGTTGCTACATTGCAATAGGACGTAACGTCAAATGGCCGATGTTATTTCCGACTCGGCAAGACGTCGCCGGACGTTGAGTGGACGCCTTGCTTTGAAAATGTTTTTTTTTTCGGAATGTCCTTATTCGTCGTGGAGGTATATAAGACTTTGCATCAACGTCGAGTTTAAGTCGGACGTAAGAATTACGTTCTTCGGATGCCGGTACGTAAAAGGAAGTATAGAAAACCCGTCTTTACATGTACGTTAAGACGTAGGAGGAATGTTTTTAGTGTGACCAACCTGGTCACAATGTTGAAACAACGTTGTTGCTATATCCGCGACTAAATATAACCTCTCAAAAATGGTTATATAAAACGAAATGACGTCATTTTAACGTCTCAAGACCTCGTGCAGAATGGGTAGCCAATCGCCTCTTAAGAGTGCCATGACCTACCTCTTTTCAGGAAAAAGATGCACCCAATTATTAAACAATCGTTAAATATTAAAACAATTCAATAATTGTGATGCAAAATTTGATAACTTTCATCAATTGATTTGACGTATTTTTTCATGATGTTTTAAAAAACTAAATACCTATTCACAAAATTTACTACATTTGTACATGTATTTTTGAAAACGTATTTAATCATTTTAAGATGTCATGTTCATTTTACCCGTTTAACAAAGTGTCGTTTACATCTTATATAAGTATGCGATCATTACCAAACTTCAAAATAAAAAGTCACTTTTACAAGTAAAAGTTTGTACGAAACATATCCCAAATGATTTATGACAAATTTTCGTAGAGTGAACTTAACAGTCTTGTGCACGAAAACATTATTTTTCTATTTTGAATTATGTAACGTCAATGCATGGAAGTTTTCTATCCCTTAATTGACCAAGTTTGGGGAAGTTAACATAATATTGCACTGGTCCAAGGTCATCTTAATTGATATAACAGATAAGAGCTCCACACGTTATTAAAAGCAATAATATTTATATTACATCTTAATAAAACATACATGTATCAAATAAGATTAAGACACAACTATCCCTAAAATCAAATAGATAACCTACATCTCGGAATATCCGAGCAACAAAATATCATCGAAGTCATGTGGATTTAGCCAAAGAATCCATATACAGAACCAATACTTGGAATCATTGAAACGTGAACGCTATCAACATGTTATAATATTTGTGCAACGTCTGGTTACATTCATCAAGGTTGCAGTTAATTAAACATTTGATAACTTGCATGAGTATTACCCACAGGATGAATCTTATATGTAGGTCAAATGGGTGGACATACTATTTTGATAAACGATTATATTATTTAACGTGAGACAATATGAATATTAATATGATTATCAATGTACAATGTTTATACACACCAGTAAATAATTCAGTAAAGATTGAAATATATTTCAGGCGCCAATCTAGGAAATTAAGAAGCGGGAGATGATGATGTCGGCTAGATATTATCAAGGTGAAGATTTGGTATAATTTGATATTAAATATGTAAGAGTCGAGCGGATTGGGGAGGGTGTTGTTGAGGTCGGGATCGTGATGGACACCCTCTAAAATGCGCATCCAACATCGCAGAGGGACAAATACTCAACGGAATGTGAATTGAAAATTTGTTAAAAGATATAAGCCCCATTAATTCTTTCACTCCGCTAGGCCTATATAATTAGTTTTATCTGGTTCTCATTGTTTTCTCTCTCTACCTTGCTCCCCGAAAAGTTATATATTACAGTTTATGCACATCTACTCCTTATATTAAGGCCTGTATTATAAAGAGAAAAGAATAAAGGTGTAGATTTTTGCTCCATGCCTCATCGGGTTCTATCGTGCATGGCACAATAATAAAGAAATGCAAACTTTTTTTTTTCATGAAGCACTTATCAAACATGATTGACTCAACAGTGAAATTAATATTATGTTTTTCATTTATAATTTCACAGATAATGACTTTCTTTTGTGTATGTCCTCAATCTTGTTGATGTGTATGTGCGCAGTAAGAAAATATATAAAATGATGCGTGACATCATCAAGTTAATAATCATAATCGACGTGTGCATGTTACATGCATTATCAAGACTAAAGGGGTCCGTGCACAAGGGCTTCACAATATTAAAGCGATTTTTAACAACGTTCGTGATTTTCAGAATAAAAAAATGACTTTATTGACAAGTGTCATTCCTTGAAACGTTCGAGTTTCACTGTTTTTCATTGTTTATATAATCTCAAAGAGCGATGGGATCATCGCCCGTTGCGATTTCTTTAACAAAGAGAATCAGTGAGAATTATTGCAAATAGCGATAAAAAGCGCTCGTTTTGGGTAAGCAGAGTCTAAAGGGGCTAAGAGTTTTGCAGTTTAGGAAAACTGCTTGAAACAAAACACTAATGGTATCTCCTATATGTTGAATATTTTAAAACACTATATTGTGTTAGAACCTTTATGCAAGGAGCAGGGCCTCAACTATATTTTGGGCGTGACCTAATCTTATCTGTAATAAATCATCTGTCTACTCTTTACCGTGTTTTTGTCAAAAGGGACAAAAACCAAGGGACAAAAGTTTAGGAGGTCAATGATTTATAAACCGTCGTTTATCCAGGTTCGTCTGTTTATATTTTGGGGCATGGCGTAATAATATATATGGACAATAGATCCCCGTTTATTTGAAATGTATAGGTCGCTCAGAATATCTGCGATACCAGCTTCTGTTTAATTGCAAAATTGCGTTTAATTATCGAAACCTAATATGATATGTCAAAGCTCAAGTGAATCTTAATATGACATTCAAATATGAAAATTATATTTATAGCAATGTAATACCTACAGCTTGGTTGATTTATCCATATTTTCTTCAAGTTTTGCAGCGATCGCAGATTTAACCTGACCACATAATTTAGAACTACGACCATACGGGTCCCAATAAATGTGTATATTCTATATGGATATCGAATCTACGAGATTCTACTGTATATATTATCTGTTTGTCTATAAGTAACACTGTTTACATGCGCATGTCGTATTATATAACAGGCGCGGATTTAGAGGGGGGCGCATCCGGCGCACGCCCCCCTGTTCGCCCTTATATGTAAGACCAAAAAATAAATTTGCGCCCCCCCCCCTCCCCGGTTCACTCTGATAATTTATACAGTTTGCGCCCCCCGGTTCAACATTTTCTGGATCCGCGCCTGTATAACGCCATGCATGGCAGATGTTGTGATGTAGATAATGGTTAAGACTTCTAAAAAAATGGTGAAACGCAAAATAATAAAGGCGTGCCTGGATGCATATATATATTTTTCACATATTTTTTCTATCTTTTTTATTTGCTTTTTTTCTATTCAATAACAAAGTTGCCTCGTTGTGAGTGTTAAGTTAGTTCCATCGATGACTAGGTTTCAATGTAAATATTTACGCTGTTCCCTCGAATGATACGTGGTTTTGAATGTTAATTCAATATTTATAAAAATGGATTTGTATGTAAATGTTTTCGCTGTTTAATACAAACATATTTTATAATTTGAACTGATTATTTTTGTTTGAACACACTTTATCTAATTCTAAATGTTGCTTTTTTATGATAAATCGAATGGTTTCTCCAGTTTATTGCATAAAGAGCAGAGGTTATATGCATGTACATATATAACTTCTTAAAACTCGTTTTGGTGTTTCGAAGTGTTTTTCCAAAACAAAACAAATAGTCGTAGAATTCTATGACCTCAAATAACCCCTAGATAAAAACATACAATGAAACACTGTGAATCAAACGAATACACAAGAATATAAACAACAAATGAATAAATGCTGAATCAGCAAAATATAGTGCATTTGTACGAAAACGATTGGACAAAGTAATAACCATGAATTTTGCTGACATAATAAAAGTTGACATAGTTTTGGCTAAATTCACAAATTGTGTCATGATTCATTTGTATTCACATGTTATTAAATTATATTTAAAGAATATTTAGGTGGAATAAATAGATAAAATAAAATATTATTCTTTCCAAAGTAGTTTTCAGTATAGTATTGTTTTAAGGCAATTCATAAGATATTTCTGGGACTGCACCTGAAATGCATGCAGAAAGGATTTACCCAATTTTGAGCAATTACTTCCAATTGAATTAGAATTCCGAATTAAATATAACCGATGTCTATGAAATAATAATTGTAGTGTTTGATGTTTTATCATGTAACTTATGAAAACAGTCATATTTATAAAGATGAAAAATAAGCGCCGAGAGAAACCGAGATGTAACACCTTATCTAAACAGTTTCCTAACACAGTTTTTGTAAGTCAGAAACTTCTCTATTTTTATAGACTATTTTTATTAATAACACCCTAATGCGATTTACTTCCGATTATTTATGTTGCAAGTACTCCTCTAGATGCAGTAATAACACCTTGAAGGCTAATCAAAACACGCGAAGGATATCATTAAAAGAGTATTCCATTTCCATTTTAAGTCTTTGAGATTTTTCATGTAACAAATAAGTATAATTTTAATATCAAAAAGGAGATGCTGAATTGAGAAAGTTTCACGGATGCTGCAGCTAAAAAGGAAATGCTTTTTATAATGGACGATAAGTAATATCGAGTGGCACGCTACATATAATTTTTGCATCCCTGTATAATTTGCAATTCCATTTATAATCGCAATTTTTACAATTTTGCAACTTTTTTAGCTACAGCGCAATTTTTTTTATCCGTTTATAAAATGGTATATCGCGTCTTATACAATTTCTGTTTTCCAATAATCAGCATACGGAGTGAAATGAAAGAGACTTGATGCAAATGAATTTGCATGGAAATAGACCTTCCGAATATATAATATATATATTTGAATATGAATATTTTTCCGAAGTCATAAAAACAAAAGTAATGCCAATAGTAATCCCAGTTTTGCCACTCTATTACATGTATATCTCGGCATTTATATGTGTTTATATTTCTATGACTTTTCATTGTATAAATTTCAAAAAGAGCAGACTGCTCTGTCTATGTATTTATTCTATCTTTTGATTTCTTTGAAGGTAAATTTATTCCTTCATGCGAACTAATATACAAAGGGTTCATCATTGACGTATGGCTTCTAAACATGAGTTTTAAATCCACTTGAAAATTCAAAACTTGTCTAATGAAATGGAATGGTGGGACGTCTACCCGTCGCCTTTTAAGGACATGATAAAGAGCATTATTTATGTTTGGATTGTGTTTTATGGATTTAATCGTCCTCTTCAACATTATTATATAGGAAGACTTAGATAAATGCGCAGTGAGGTTTAGGGCCTGGCCACATTGGAAGAGTTTTATCTTGCTTTTATTTCTTAATAGACCTGTCTCCCAATGTATTCCTTGTGAGAAACCAAAAATAAAGAGCGGTCAGGTGATTGTTTACCGCTTTTTTCAGTTTCCCATAAGGAATACATTGAAAGGCAGGTTTTGTTAGGAAATAAAAGAAAGAAAAAACTTCCAATGTGGCCAGGCCCTTATAATTCCAAAGACATGTGACAATCAGTCTTTGATATTGAAATATAACTTTTTGTGATTAAAAATGAAATCAAGGGAAGGTTTTGTTTATCTTGTTCATCAATCACGCAATGGATCTAACAAAGACTGTACATGTAGATTGAATTTTTGGAACCACCTTATAGAAGGATGGGAAATAGGGTTCGCGAATAATTACAATTCTATATGTAATTTTGTTAATGGTTATCTTTTATGACTTTGTCTTATTTCAATTGTTTTTTATTCATTGTCAAATCAAGTAAATATTTAATAAACATATTAATAGTCGGGTCATCTCACCAAGGTAAAATTGTACGGATGTGTGTTATTAATAAATAATAATTAAAATTTTAAAATATCATATTTTCTTTTGTTTGAGATCGCAGAATTTCTTCTTACGTTTTGGCGAAGTACATGTCGTTTGAAAGAGAATGAGACATATTTAGAGGATCATAAGATCTTAATTAAGTCATATGAGGTTTAATGACTACCATACGAGGTTATTCAATGGCTTTAAATTAACCTTGGTTGATACGAATTGGTTAACAAAATACTTTCTTGCAAAATATTCCTGCAGACCATAGTAAGACTTGATATAAGGTGGTAATTATGTCAGCGTTCGACCAAACGCTGCAGCAACTTGTTTTCGACGTCTATGGAAAAACGTCATCCGTTACAACTAGATTGGACGAAATTGATGTCTGAGCACCAGTTTTGATATCTTATCGATACAATAGAAACAAAATCATATCAATATATATTTTATTCAAACACATAATAATTTCAAACAAATAATACATTTGGACAATTATAATAGGAATTCATAAATTCATATACAAAATATACACATAATTTGTGGATAACATTATTGGATCAAACTACATAAAACATAACAATAGTGTTAATCTATACAATTACAAGCTTAAGTAAAATATACAAATCTGAGAACTATACATTAAAATGTTGAATAATTCAGAAACCGATAACTTATCCAACTACCAAACCTCATAAGGGTATATACATTTTGACTTCCGGATATGGCTCACACATGTGGTATCTACGTTGCGACGGACATGACGCAATAACAACATTCAATCGACGCAGTAACGTAAATAAATCGACGTTGAGTAAATATATGCACGGTGTAGCAACGTTCATTCGACGTAGCGTCCAAAGCGATGATGCCTTAGGGCCTTGCCCAACGGAAAGCTACTTCCAGCTTTGTTTACCATAACAAACCATGTTTCAGTGTTGGGGAAAGGCTAGAAGAAGCTTCCCATGTGGCCAGACCCTTATGTATGTTCCTTGTTGGATACAATATGGAGTATGACTACCCGTTATTGAATCCAAGAGATTGATTGTGAAATTATCGATTCTGATATTCTAACAAATTGAGATCATATAACTTGACACTGTTCTCTAGATGAACAATTCCGGAATTCCACTAAATTTAGAATAAATACAATATAATGATGCTAAGATTGCTTTGGTGTTTGATAAAGAATGTTTATTATGTAACGTATAATTATGCTAAATAGTTAACTTAATTTAAAGACAAACAGACAACAGGATATAAATTTGAACTGCTTCACCCGACCATTGAACTATTTCTTGCGATGGAACCAACCTTTGCGCCTATTTGTTTATTGCAAAGTGCAATTATATTTCTTTTCATTAGGTTTCCGCAATGATTCTTCGAACTATTTGAATTTCAGTGAACAAACTTCCTGCTAATGTAGTGAATACCTAGAGACATAATTTGCCAAGAAAAACAATTCTAATCATACTAACATGATAATAAAATCAGTGCATTTCAACAAACAAGTCGAATTATATCCTTATTCGCATATTTTCAAATCTGAGGTTATTTGCAGCTAGGGATTTGCAGTATCAAATTTCATAATGAGATAAACAGTTCAAATTCAAACAGAAAATAGAAAACAATACAGCAAACACGCAAAGAAAAGCTATTATCATTTTGAAAATAACTTGAATTGGAAAACGATTGCTACAGTGTACAGCAAATTGTCGATTTTCCATAGCACTTAATAATTATGATATTATATGTAGGGTTAACACAGCAAATTATTATTGCACAAATATACAGTTATATTACGCAATTTAAATGGAAACTCTATGATAAGATGCTTTTTTAAAACAAACATTTTATACCCTGGACTTTTCCCGTTTTTGAACTTTGAACGCAGTTTTCAAAGCTACTGCCAAAAAGTCAATTTAAGGAAAAATTGTTCAATAACTTTATGATAACATTTATACCTATTCTAAAAATTAACGTATCTTAATCTTAATTGAGTAGGGCCAACTATATATATATCAATATAATTCTATGTCAACACATAACCTTTATCAAACTATAATCAGATGATCGTGTGTCATTAACATGTCATTTGATGACACCCAAAAAATAAACATTATTGACTGCAAAAATATGCTGACATATTCAAAGATATATTTAGATAACATATTTCATATTTTATACACTGATATGGTAAAGATATAACCACGGCACTTGTTAATAATGACGTGGCTCATAGCAATAAACAAAACAGTATACTTATAAGGCATTAGGAATTAACTAAGACTCGGCTACACTGGGAGTTTTATTAGCAATATAATCCAACCTCTTTACCTAATTATAGGTGATTAGCATTTTTTAGTCGTAATGAAGTTTATAAAAAGCTCTGAAATTTATTGGGACGATATAGTTAGGAAAAAAATGTTTGTAAAAACGCTCTCAGTGTGCCCAGATATCTTAGCAGGTGGGCGTTAGGATAGTTTCAATTTCCTTATAAGGCAACTCTGAACTCTACCCACTCCCATTTTCAATCCCGTGATTGACAAACGTCAATCCTATGAACTTCCTTCTACTTTTGTCTATTATATACAAGATAAACAATAAAAACAGAGACAACTGGAGATCAAAGGAAGTGTAAGGACACAGTATTGAGTAATTATTACATACGGAAGAAAACAATAATGTCCAAATAAGCTGTACGGTGCAAAAAGGTTTCAATATATGCAACAATGCTGTGATAGCCTTTCAAAGCAAGGCGCGTACAGAAAGTTGACATAAATATACACAAAGTGTGCATATCTGATTTTGTTTACCTCACTAGATTAACTCACATCCTGAATACAATTGCGGGGGAAAATCAAAATAAATTAGACACTTCATTTACATCAAGCCAAAATATGACAGCAGTAATATACACTCGTTGTTCTCTTTGAAAGTGAAAAGCAAAATATGTAGCTTATAAATGGGATCATGAGTACACTAAAGTAAAAGAAATATACAATTATTGTGTATGGCCTTAAACCATTCGTACGCGCTCGGTGCATAAACGTATGTCACAACGTTCATTCCCTCCCTTGCACGCACTGAGCGATATAGAAGCACTCTTCAAACCAAACTATTTGCACTTTATTACAGATAATCAAAACATTTTGTTTCGCTTAGTATTTATCGGAAACGTTCGTCGCTTGCCTGTAGGTGGTACAACATACAAGCCCGGTGGTACATTTAGGCGCTAAGGCATTTCCACGCTTATTCCAATATCATCTTGTAACAATATAATTACCCACTTTAGCCGGATTTGATATACGCTAAATAGTTTAACAATAGTTCGAATGTGTGGGGTCCTAGAATTGACATTATAATTATACTCCATCGGTGCATGATACAACGATGTTACATTTTCTAAGAATGAACACAACGCGCAAAAAACTGCGAAAGGTTATGGCACTTTACACTTGTATCGGTAACACACTTTGTTGGTTTTTTTTATCTATATAAATGCTGCCATTTCAACACCGGTCGGAATTCCAATGATATGTTTATCACACAAATACTTTAATCTATAAATCCGTATTTTTGTTTATTCAAATCGTAATTTTAAACCTCAACGTAAATGTCAAATTCTTCACAACAAATACATGACGTGCAATTCTCTTATCTAGTTTAATACTTTATGCGGACATAAGTATAATTTCTAGAAAAGTTTGAGGATCTCAGATTATTCCTGAGTATATGTTTAATAAACCAGAAGAATATTATAAAATTAAAATACAGTCATAAGATTGACCACAATTATAGAATTTATAAATATATTACGTCATCTCTTATATATTGTGGTTATATGATTCACCCATTAAACATACGATTTGAAAACGCATTTATACGTGGATATGTTATATAGATACAGTCACGTAGATATAATACTTAAAATTAGATTGCAAACAATACAACAATAAGCATCTTTGGTTTAGAAATGCAAACGGTCAATATTTCTTCTCTTTATGAACTTCACGGTTAATACCACCGGTATTCAATATGGTTTCCCAACAGAACGAAACAAATCTCAAATGTATTTACAGCAAGTAGAATGCGAATTACATATTATACTATTTATGTTTCCTGTTTGGTTAGGATATACCACAGGTTTTCGTGCGAACACATCCTTAAGAGAACACAATCCTCCACTGAAAAGTATCAATATGCAAAAGAATCAAACTTCATCATATTAATTACAATTATTGATAATTTAATGTTAACAATGCGCAATCTAACTTGCTTATTACAATAAATAGATCATACTTATTATTTGTTTCTATAGGTGCTTATATTATCTAAACGTTTTATTTTTTTGGACATCGATACTTTTCTTCAAAATAGCAAAACAATCCATCGTTTCCCAGTCAATTTTCCTATAGACATTGCATCGCGTCCCTGCCTGGAATTGCATAAAAATTAAATAAAAAAACACACACAGTTTGTTTTTTATTTCTCGCCTCACCGATTCATCATCAGTTTGTATTTGCTGTGCTAGGCACATCAACAAAATGCAGTTTGTTTTCTCAAAATATTTGGAAGAACGTGGAAACTGTTCATTTTTACATAGTCATCGGAAGTGGGGCTATGAGAAATCATTAAAGGCGGGGTTGTTCTCGGACAGAAAGTCATCAACCGCGTTCAAATAAACGGGGTCAAACGTGGGGTCAGAAATCGGGGCCAGGGCCGCCTGGGCCCCATTGATAACGGACGAAATCGAGGGCAAAACGATCGGAAGAGATCGGCTTTGTCCGGCATAACTCGTCACGTCAGGCGCAGGGCTTGCAGAGAGCTGCGAAGAAGCCGGAGAATACGAACGGCATGTCGGAGAGTGCGATTTGATTGGTTCCCCGCAATGGCCATCGAATGTAAACATCTGCTCCGTCTTTGGAGTGTAGGGAGAGGGCGCTAGAGTCTGGTCACGAGTTGGCTGGACTGTAAGATGTGTAATCTGTTCGAGCGGGTTTTCGAGCACGTATTGTGGGTTGAGAAATGAGTCATTGTTGAGGAAGGTGTTATTGGCGGACACATTGCACATGTTGAAATTGGTGGGTAAGCTAAAGGAGTTATTGTTGTTGTTAAGGAACAATTTGCAGTCAGCACTTTTGTGGGCTCGTAGAATTTCTTCCAACTCTGCTTTCTGTTTCTTCAGGGCTTCTACTTCTTGTTTCTGGATTTTGTTTTCCTCTTCCAAACGAGCATGGTCCTAAAATCAGTAAATAAATTAATATAGAACATATAAAGTTATCTTGCAGTATTTTCTACGAAATAATCATTATAAATGTTGTTATATGGAGACATTTTAATTTGCATATATGTATATTTAATTTGCATAAGTTTTATTTTATTGTAAATTGTCAATGACATATAATTCGATATATACTTTCTTATTCTATAACCGACCTTATTTGTGAAAAGATAATTTATTATGTCTAAGGACAATATCTAGTGAATCTAGTGATTAGAGAAAACCGCAAATCAATATGAAGATACACAGAAGTTTTAATGCGAAATCGATAAGTGCCCATGACAAGATAAAATGCCCAGATTATTGAACTTATTTTTCCGCATTGTTTTTCAAAACCACGAAAATCTTATTGTGGGTTTATGATAAGCACTTAACTAATTTTTCCTCATTTTTAAATCTCAACATATATATATCAAATTATTGATATAAATAAAAAAATTAAGCTCTTGCAATTTGAACTAAATTATTTTGCTTAAAATGTCATCAAGCTAATCTCGTTTTCAGGAGCAGATACATTAATTTATAACTATAGATAATTTCGTTTTACAATCACATTAATAAAAACCCTTTTTCATTGCCGGAAATCCGTTTGCGAAATCTTATCTAGATCTGTTGTGTATTATCTTCAGTAAATCACAATTTAATCAAGTTTAATTCAACTTAAATTAAAAAGTAAAGCAACGACTAACCTGTTCGATTGTTGTCTTCCGGTTGTTCATTTTCTTTCGGTAGGTGGCCGCAGCCCGTCTGTTCTGTTCGCGACGCTTTTCCAGCTTTTCACCATTCTTGCCCTGTGGAACAAAGTAAGCAACACGTTAATAAATTATATGATTTATGATTGTAGATCAGATTCGATTCGATTCAAACACAGTAAGGCCGCGTTCACGCTCCACGACATGAAACGCTCATTACACAAATCATGCGTTAAAATCCAAACAACATTTATATAACAAAGCTGTCAATCCCTTCTGTTCATGCCGAAAGCGCGAAATATTACGAAATTGATTATACGCGACTTGATAACGCTCAGATTCTTTTAATTCTCGAATTAGATCCTGGCCAGACTGGAAACTAAATGGAGCTTCTAGTGTGGCCAGGCCCAAAGTTCCAGCAAACATTCAGTACCCAACTTGGGTCAAGCATTTTCATGCGTTCCAATATGTTTGTATTTAGATCTCTACCTTCAAAGACAATTTTGATATGCATGTATAATATGATAAGTATATATTTTTTGCTAATATTTCCGAACATAACAAAAACCCAGTGCAGTACTGTGTTCTAATGCTGCATTAACACTCCCTTCTGGACCAGTATAAGATTTACACTCTATTTTTCTTACATATATTTTGTCAGGAGCATAATTTCGTGGCTGGAGAATTACCAAGATGTCGACAAAAGAAATAAACATTGCTCTCATAATATGCAATCAATCCCATCGGTAGCAATTGTCAGTACAAGAGTATCGATAAGAATTATTGGCAACTGTACAAGAGGTCGTCATTTAGGTCACGCCGTTTCAAACCAAGTTATTAACCTCTCTGTTTTATCAGGGAAAAACAGGAAAGTAAATATTTAGAATAAAACATTAGGAAACAAGCCAGGCGTCTCGACAAAAGCACGTTTCCATACAGTTAATCGCCAGTAATGTGTTATTTGTATTTTTAAAACTGTATGCACGATTTAACAGGATAATTATACAGCATGGATCAATATATATTTTTGTGTGGGAAAGTTCTATATATAGTTAACATATATATTTCACAGTAAACTACCATTGGATAAATTTATGTTGTTATATTAGCGTGCGTGGGATAAATCTTGACATGGAAATCTCTTCCTCAATCTCGGAGATACATCAAGTGCATTTATAAAATAAAAGGATCGACAACTACATATGTCTTTATATATTACATGTACCAAAGTCTTTGATATTACATAAACTACGGGTCATTGAGCAACATATTGGATATTGATTGAGTTCGACGAAATCAAAGCTAATGAAGCTTGTGAATAGGCTTCATAAAAAATATGTGTCATATAAAGTCTGTTTTTTTAAAGGAAATAATTTTAATAAATATATATTATAGATATATATGTTTAAAGTTTATTTTCAACATCCAGATGACCACATAAAATGACTTGCACATATTGCATCAGTAATTATATAAAAGGTCAAATAAATTTCGACGGATTGAAAAGTTTGTTTTCAAATATAGATTGCATTATCTATGATGTACATGTGTACATGTGTAAACTCGATATATCTCAAGGATTCCGCTTAGACTTCTATATCATTTATCTAGCTTAAATAAAACGGCTAAAGCTATGCTATATCAATGTACTTTCATATAATGCAAATGAAACAATGATGCTTCCATTAATTAGAAAAACTAGACTGAATAAAAACAAAGCCAATAAAACATTTATTATCGAAGTATTAAACTTAAGTCAACCGTCATACGAAACGTTTTGAGTGCCAATTTACACCAGCATTAAAACCTAATCGTTTTTTTTTTTTTAATAAGGATACCAGTATCGATTTTGCTACAGTTCGGACCACTTTCTGACATTGTGTCCGTCTTATCGAATATGTTAACCTTTAAATAGAATCCAGCATATCCGCGAATCTTATTGAAGGACTTGAAATTCATAAAACACTTCATTTCCTGTTTTAGACCTATTTTTAATTTGGCACCATTTACTTTTCGTCACTTTGTCCCATATTGATATTTTAACGGATTGATTTTGTTGCAAAAACCGAAATTGTGTTTTCGTTTTTAAACATATGCATTTAATTTCATAACAAAACTGTCATAAAAAGACCAGGCCTAAATAAATCTTGGCTGGCATCCAAAATATAATTGCCAATGCTAATGTAAAATAATTATCTGCGATCTTTTCGTTTACGAAAATTTCGCAGGTATTAAAATCAGTCGAGTTTTTTTTCAAAATGCCATGTCCGACACTTTTCTATATGTTATAGGATAAACTTGAGAGAATAATATGTATCAAAGCATTAAACATGACCGAAAGATGGAGCATAGATGGTTTTGATGAGTCATTGTTAAATGATTGTCGAGATATTTACCATTTATGAAAAAATGATTTTC